>CACRXP010000790.1:274704-286092 GCA_902702965.1 Spirometra erinaceieuropaei
TGTGTCATAGTAAATAATAGATGCATGAGGTCTGTTTATGAAATGGTAACTAACCGTCCAGTGGGCGTGACGTAGATAGCTTAGTAGTCCGCTTTTGTAGCCGGTCGTAGGCCCTTCTGAACATTAAACGGAAGCATTTCTCCAACTCATGCCGATCTGAAGGGTGATCGGAATTCCACCTATTGAACACTTCTATGTAGACGGTTGGTAAATGGGAAAATTATGTTTTAATACCTAGGACGAGTGAGTAGGTTGGGGAGCCGAAGAACGCGCTCTTCCCGTGTTGTCGACCGTAAAAAGTCAAATGATGTGTTATTTCATCTTGAAATAGGGCACTGAACACGCGGTCGACGAATGCGCTCAATGTCCGGCCTCCAAAACTAGCTAAGTGGCTGACCTATACGAGAAATAAGTAGGTCATAAGACACTTACCATCTGCTGCCGAAATTCGGTGTCTGTCAGTTTATTTGTAAATCTTTCTAAATCACTCAAGCAAGCCATTCGTCTAAAAGGTGCAGCCACAGACGTTGAAGTGGATAAGGAAATGGCTGCACTGGCACGTCCTTCGGCCCGAGCATCCAACTTCAACTCAACCCGCTCTAGTCGTTTAGTATTCTCTTTACTATTATTTATCAGCCACCGTAGAACGCCTCTAAATTTCCGCCGCATTTCGCGGGAGGACATGTGTCTCCTTTTGCGTTCGGTTCTACTCATCTTATGCCCTAAGAAAGGCATAATAGAATGAAAGGTAATTACCTTTGGATTTTGGGGAGGCCACCAATGGCAATGTAGAGCTGGATTCGGAGTTTTCTGATTGCGAGTGCTGTAGACAACGGAAAATTATGTAATTAACATTCATACTGATGTCGTCGAGAGGTTTAATTCATTTTCCCACATGTCATCATCGTACGGGTTCCTTGCTGACCGCCTGGGTCTCTTCTTTTTAGGGCTTTCTTCCTCTGAGGACATGATACTCTACAACCCAACAGGAAAAGTAGAGTGTGGGTAGGATAAGAATATGTAGCTAATCACTGCCTCCCTTCACTGCCCACGAAACAATAGCTGAGGGACTGTTGGGTTGTAGGTTTCGTGGGTAGTGACCGAGTTACGGTGAGAAGTACAGTGAGAACAGGAGCAACTTGCGTGAATAAGAAAAAATGGATCCGTCCAACTCAGTCATCGAACATCCGAAAATGTCCAGTCATCAGAGTCCCAGCGGTCATTGATTTCAATCAGAACAAAGTGATCCTCCAAGGGGAAGCAGGCATACTTCCGTAAGGATGGCGGCAATGGGCATGTGTTAAGTACGGTCCCCAACCTGGCTTTAAAAATTTTAATGTTTGATGAGTTAACAGGATACTCAAAGTAATCTTCCACATTTTCATATTCGACATATACAAATCCTACATCTCCAGCCGGATAACGTACTATGTTCCGAATGCAAATTAAACGACCGTCAATTGCTACTGATCCCTCCGTTGGATTTGTACCTATAAGACATCTCTGTTTCTGAATCGATCCATATTGTGTACACAACCCACCCGTTGTCGGCAGTGGACCGTTACTGTGCTCACTGTTAAAAGTCAATTCCAGTGGACATTGTGACGGACACCGGTCGGCCTGCAGCTCTCCTAACCTGCGTATTATTTGCTGAAGCGGTTCAGCAAATTTGCTGAACCCCTTCTGTGTTCACATTGTTAATGCAGGCGGGGAATCAGTCGAAGATCCGGGGATATTGTCTACAAGTCATAATTAGTTACTGATAAACGACAATCAATTTACCACTGTCATCTTGCGTCAGTTGTGACTTGTTCTTACGCTGGACACAACTGTCGAGCGACCTTTTCAGGCGCTTGGTAAGTGCTGACTCAAGGTCAGACAGCTTTACGGTGGCATCGGTATTCCACGCTCCGAAGACTTCTGCATGTTGTTGAGTTGTAAGTAACGGCAAACTTACCAAGTATAACCTCATACAGTTCCGAACCGCTGAGGCTCTCTTTCGTCCTTCGGCCTTTGAAAATAACAAAGAGGCTTATTTCATCGTCGAAGACGGCGAAGAAAATCCGCTTGACGAATTCGTCAATATTATGCCCACCTAGGCATGTTAGGAAGGAAGTCTAACGCAATAGGGTGTGATTAATACGGTTGTATACCAGCTGGTGTCGAAATCCCTTGTCCAGTAATCGGACATTCGAATTACAAAAATCGACACCCGACCGTATTTGGTGGTCAAGCGGGTTCGTCGGCAGCTGAGAAGCTACCGGTGCCGAGGTTTTAGCCTGCTGTAGAATCATTGATTCCAACAGCCGCTGACGGCCGAGTAATTTGCGAACAGTCTCCACTAGAATGTCTAGTTTCATTGACTGTGCACGCATGGGTTTGCACATTAGCAGCAGGATTTCCTCCTGCCCACTCACTTTCGGTACTGTTGTCGGGGTGTCGTCACCCAGGCTGATGGTGTCGAAAGAATCATCGGCGTCCTCCTGCGGCTCCTGAAAGGTATAACAGCGTTATTTCACATAACTTACTGGCGATGATATGCCTTCACCTTCCAGCAGGTAGAGCGCCTCATCAATCGCGGACCCCCTTTGTTGAGCCGGTGGTTGGCGTTTTGGATGTTGGCTCATGTTTATATCTGCAAACGCACAGGAAATAAGGTGAATTAAGTGCTAGCATAATTCCACTTCTTCCCTGCAGTGCTTGCAAACCACTCATTAGAATACCTGCGCGTTTGGAGGGTTCACGAGCACTGTTTGCATTGGCAAAATGATAGTAAGTGGCTTCCTTCATTCTCTTTATAATTTCAATTAATACGTAGTGGTTCTCTTCTGGAAGGCACACGTACTTAATGTTGTCATTCGGCAATGGTGAGCGGAGTAACTTGTTATCTATGCTGGCTTTATAAACTTTCATAAGTGAGGAGTTCTTAGGATAGTCAAAGTAGTCTGAAATATTGACGAATTCATGGAAGACTAAACGTATACATCCACCTGCATCGCATAGTATTTTTTTTAACACACTATTTTATTGCCAATTTCTATGCACCTATTGCCTGAGGTAATGTCAATGCAATATCTATCTGTGATTAGACATTTATATTGCTGACTGCCCTCATAGCCTGCAGGTATTGGCCGCGCATTATGCTCATGAAGGAATCTTGGTGATGGAGGCCTTGAAGTATCGCGCGTAGCTACCTCCTCCTCTCTTAAACGCCTAGCTATCTGTTGTAAAGGCCGTGACGGGCTTCTAAGCAATTTCTTCAATCTGCTTAAAAAGCTTTCAAAAGGGAAAGACGAAAATGAGTCCAGTGGACCGTGACGCTCAACATCGTCCGCAATGTGCATTAGGCTATGCACATTGTAAATCATGTGCTCGTCACCGTATAGAGTCGGAAACTTCCTAGTGAACAGTAATAACAACTGCTTACAATAAGCTACGTTTCGGTAGCAGGTCTTAGGAAAGTCCAGCAATCTGAGAGCAGTAAAAAGCAGTAAATACAGCTTATAATGATTAAGAGGCAGGATACCCGGGAGAACAACAAGACCTAGATACAATGCAAACTGCCTAAACTCCGTAGCCTTCCAGGAGTCGAAGTCACTTAAACATCTAGCTGCTTGAGAAAATTTCTAATGGAAGGCATGCGTTCAAAGAACGCAACTTATCGTCTATAGCCTTCATCTGCACTGCCTTCAGTACCGACGGCGTCGTGCGACCACTGTCCTTTGAACGATGATTTCTAACCCACAAACTTAGCAAGCGTTTGTAGTGGTTTTCTCAGTGCACTTTCCATTCTGACTCCCAACTCCTTTCAATTTATCTTTATTTTTCCCTCCCCTACTTCATAGAGCACTATTAAGCGATTTCTTTTTTCTGCGTAGTCAGCATGTGATATACGACGAGGTACTTCTCTAGTAGCAAGCGTATATCACCTCGGTAGCGTTTTTTCGATATACGTATATCGAGTGGATAGCGTTTTTGTCCGGCGGTTGTATATCGAGTAGATATCGAATTTTCGATATACTCGAAAAACGACGGTAGCAGCACGGATTGCAATTTACAGGACCCCCTTTCCCACGGAAATACCTCCGTTTTATACTAAATCGACCTATTCTGTTTCCGTCAGCTCTCCCCTCCTCCTCAATCATCTACCGTAGTCTTAGTTACGAGGACAAACGTATAGAATAGCGCCAAGTACCCACCACGGCCCAGAGTCGTATGAATTGGTAGATGTATATTTAAAAAAGTAAAAAATAAATATGTACATTAGTATTTGTACTTTCATTGCTCTGTATTTGGGCTATCCGTCACTGAGTTTGTCCGGCTGCCTGCTGAAGATTCCGGTGTTGGATCTACGTTAAAGAGTAATGTTTAATTGTTAATGGAGTAACACTTATCGCTGGCCCGGCTGTCGTTGATATTCTTTTGCATTTTTTTGAAAGCCTGTCAAGTGACCGTTTAAGTCTTTTTGTAACGGACACCTGCAGATCGGCAAGGGTTGTCTTACTGTCTCCATTCCAAATGCCGAAGACCTCTGTGGATAGAGCAGTGAGTAATAATTATTGAGAACTCACCCTTGATGACTCCGTACGTTGCCGAATCGGATAACCTCTCTTTTATTTTTCACCCTTTGAAGTTTGCGTGGAGACTGATGTCATCCACGAATAGGGCATATAACACTCTTTTTGTGAAGTCATCCAGAGAACGGCCGCCAAGGCAGGCCAGATAGGAAACCTAATAAACGTATTAGTGAATTTTGCCCGCCTTTACCAATTGACTGCGAACTTCACTGTCCGCAAGTCTCGCGTTTAGCACACGGAAATCCGCCACTGTTCTTAAAGGGCGGCCTACGGGATTTATGGGAAGCGTAGTATCAACCTTGGTGTTGGTAGTCGGCCGCCGAGTAACAGCTGACTCCAAGTCCCGTTGACCGCCCACCAGACGGCGGATACCTTCCAAGATTAGATCCCGTTTTCGCTACATCCGTGCCAAATGTTTCACATTACGTCAACGGTGTGCTGAAGGTCAACCATACGATCACTTAGTGATGGACCACGCCGACTACGAATAACGTATAAGTTGCATTAGGTCTTACCTTCGGTGATGGTGTCCTCTGCGAGAGGAAGTATGCTGAAAGAATTATCCCCATCACCACTGGGCTCAAGTGGTTCCTAAATTTTTTTATTTCAGATTTATTGTTTCTTACTGACGATGATAGGCCTTCACCGCTTAAGTAATTGAGAGCCCTGGTGATAGCTGGGCGTCGATTGCGTTGCGAAATTCTTCTCTCGGGTAGTCCACTCATGCTTGTCTCTCAAAACGAACAGGAAAAATAGCGTTAGACGTTGCATTGCGTAATTCACCGCACCATAGCTAACAACCACTTCTTCCCCGCAATGCTCTTAAACCCCTAACTAAGGGGGCTGTACGTTTGTAGGGTTTACGGGCACTGTTCGCGAATGCGAAGGGACAGTAAGTGGTCTTCTATGACGTGTTAATTAAAATAGAACTTGTCTCCTGTTAAACGCATACGTACTTCGTAAAAGTCCTCGGTAAAGGAGCACACTGGAGAGTTGTATCCATGCTCGCCTTATACACTTTTAAAAGTGATGACTGCCTAGGGTAATCGAAGTAATCAGCCATGTTTGTAAATTCACAGAAAACTATGCTCAGACAAACCATTTCATTCGACAGTATGTATGTTCTTCACCCATGCTATCTTTTCATCTACACCAATGCATCTATTCGCGGGTGAGGTGTCAATGCGAAAACGTTCAGTGATAGCGCACTCATATTGAATGTAGCTTTCATAACCAGCTGGTAGTGGTCCTAGGTTATGCCCACGTAGGAGTCTCGGTGAATAAGCCTTGACTAAAACGCTCGTAGCTACCTCAACCTCGCCAAGACGTCTAGCTGAAGAGGTCGCGAAGGGCTCCTCAGCAAAAGGGAATGTTGAAAAAGAATCAAGTGGGCCATGTAGCTCCACTTCGTCTGCAATGTGTATAAGATTGTGCACATTACAGACTGCATGCTCCTTTCCGTATAAAGCAGTAAATTTTCTGGTAAAAAGTTTGAGCAACTGCTTACAGTAACCTATGCTACCTTTGGGGGTGCTCGGACAGGCTAGTAATCGTAAAGCTGTAAATAGGATTAAGTAAAGTCTAAAATGACTTTGGAGCAGCGACGTCAACGTATAAGACGAACTGTCTAAACTCGGTGGCCTTCCATGACTCAAATTCACTTAACCGTCTAGCGCGTTGGGAAGATTCGGCTGGTAGGTATGCATTTATGGAGCGCAGGCGGTTGTCAACAGCTTCCACATCCGCGGGCTTTAACATAGATGACGTTGTACGTCCGCTGACTTTGGAATGATGATTTCTTACCCATAAATTAGGCAATCTCTTTATTACTCCTAAGTATACGAGATGAAGCGGGTCTAGAGAAAATGTTGAAATTTGACCCAAATTGCAACTCAGAAAAGGGGATATGCCAACCCTGTGCTCGTCGTCGACAGACTGCAGGAAGTCTCCTCTAAGTAGACTACTTTTCCCATGTATGATCCTACCACGGTGCAGCGTTGGCATCCGTGATAGGCGTTCACATTCTTAATTTGTTTCACGAATGCCCTAGCAGGGGCGTCACAGATCACGGCTTTGACCACAAAGCGTGTTGGACGTCCGTCCTTGACGCACAATCCCCTTTCCTGCAGACATTGTATTTCCTTAACGAGTGAACTACTGAATGCGTGGACGTTGGACGGTTTACCACTACCGCAGCCTACTGGAAAGACATAACTAAGTAACGGGCGCACTATTCTCCCCAATATCGGCCACATTTCGACTTTAGATTTCCTATAAACTGGGAGACCGTCGATTGCCAGGTAGATCGCCACCTCTGGTGTGGGGACGGTCATCTGACTGCACAGTCTGAGAAGTTGTTCCAAACCTACATGGACGTATTCACCAGTACCCATTGGAACTACTTCCAGATCGTACGACGCCCGCTACTAGGGTAGTAGCAAACTATCCCTAGTAGCAAGAGTATATCGAGTCGATATAACCTGTAACGGCCCAAGACATCGATGGTAGCACACGGGGTAACGGGGAGCAGTAGATATAATTCCTGGCTAATCTGATGTGAAGAGAGTTGTCAAACGGGTCATCGATGTCATCCAAACTGACAGTAGAAAAAGCCAAGTAGTGCGCAATACGTATACTAAGAGTAGCGGTGTAGATGCATAGGGAACCGTTAAAAGATACAAGGGGGGGGGGGGTGAGAATCACAGCAGATATGATTATCCGTCTGGATGAAGAGGCGGTACCGATATACCAGCTAGAAAACCGGTGGAGAATGCAGCGCTGTAGGCAACTGCGGAGCGGGGCCGTGGAAAGAGCCGACGTAGATCGGGAGATACGATACGATAACGACGGTACCTGCTGGAGATGGGTCGACGAAGACGTGAGGATACTACACCGGTCATTTCCGCCGACATGCGGTTACATTATCTTCATCCTGGATCGGCGCTCCAAAAATGTCACAACATTCAAACAACCCTGTACGGTTCATGGGACGCGACAAATCTAGTTAAGTTTTTTTCGATATACCACTCCTCGTAACGTCTTTGGTTACCTCGCCTATGCAATCTTGTCTGTCATTGGTTGGCGTACGTTTGGCACGTTGCGAAATCGCGCGCTTACGCTTGCACGCCATTATCTCGCGATGACAGCGTGGAGCATGTGAGTTTGTTGCATCCTCCTTGTTCTTTGCTGTTATTGCCATCTATCTGCTTATTCTCCTTATCCTATTGCCATGTTTATGGAGGCGTCAGAGAGAACAAAAGGACGTCGAATTAGGCGATATGGCGACGAAATATCTATAGAAATTGAAGAAACGGTGCGGAAACGACAGTCGTTTAAAAATGTCTCACAAACTGCCGTACGTAGTTACTCTATTGTACATGAATCGATGGAACAGCACGGGCAGACTTCAACGCCGGCAAAGGAAGTAGTACGTGTTTACAACGAATTCGAGGAAAACACAGAAACTCAGCACAATTATTACTGACGTAGGTAATGTATACCTCAGTCAAGTGGCCAAGTGGGCCCTGCGGAACAACATAGCACGCTTTCGTCTGCGAGAACTATTAGATATTTAAAAGAAGACGAAGGCGCGATCACTGGGACGGTAGATTTATTGGCTTTAGCTTTCGAACTCGAACTGGAGTTCATCATCAGAGACTGCTAGAGTGCAGCCACTTGTGAACATTTATATCGCTGTTCCTTGCGGAGGGGGGACTACGTCCGTGACTAGGTCTGGTTTGTGTCGCCTGGTCCAAAATGGTCCCCCGGCGTGGTGACGCCGTTTGTACTTCGTGGCGATGTGAGCTGCGCCACCTGGCTGCGTGGGCGGAGTGCGTGATAACACGCAGACAAATCAAGGTGTGTATTGATAGAGTTGGTGCCTGACACCCACGCCTCCAACAGTTTTCGCCCCGTCTTGTTGTCGGCTCGCTCCAATATCCGCGTGTTGGCGAAGTCAAACTCATGGCCTTCCTCCAGCGTGTGAGTGGCGGCTTGCGATAGTGTGTCGCCTCTTCGAAAGGCCCGTTTGTGCTCAAGTATTCCTGAGCTGAGACGTCGTCCTGTTTGGCCTGTGTAGTGGCAAGGACAGTTACGACACGGGATTTGATAGACTATGCCTGACTGTTCACCTGCGTCCAGCCGATCCTTCATTTTCATTACCCTGCTACGCATGGTAGCCGCCGGATAATGAGCGATGCGCGCGCCTAACTCTGACGCAATGCGTTCTGTAGGCTCGGACACACTTTTATGTACAGTAGGGAATGCCAAACGGTTGGTGTCTCTTCCGTTTGTCCGTCGTGGGTGCGTGCGTATGCAGTAGCTGATGAAACTCCTTGGGTAGCCGTTCTTTGTTAATCGGTTCCGGAGATGCCATAGTTCTTGCATCTTTCCTTCGGGCTCGATACAGTGCGTTTTTTTTTGTACGGGGGACCGTTATGGACCAGGCGGCACAAACCAGACCTAGTCACGAACGTAGTCCCCCCCGCACGGAACAATGATATAAATGTCCACACGTTGTTGCACTCTAGCAGTCTCTGGTGATGGACCCCAGTTCGAGTTCGAAATCTAAGGCCAATAAATCTACCATCCCAGTGATCGTGCCTTCGTCTTCTTTCAACCAAGAACCTGGGATGCGCATATTCTCTTCCATTCGTGATTATTAGATATATCTAGACCGGTCGTGCCGCAACCGCTAGCAGATCCAAGAACTTTGCTGGGGGCGTCATGCAATTAAGAAGTAATCCCAATAGGTAGCGGGCAATACGTCCATGTAGGTTTGGAAAGACAACTTCGCAGACTACTCAATCAGATGACCGTCCTTACATCAGAAGCGGCTGTCTACCTGGCAGTCGACGGTCTCCCGGTTTATAGAAAATCTGAAACCGAAATGTGACCTATATTAGGACGAATTGTGCGGCCGTTCGTCAGTAACGTCTTTCCAGTAGGCATATATTGCGGTAATGAGAAACCGTCTGACGTCCGCGCTTTCTGCAATTCACTCGTTAAAAAGATACGATGTCTACAAGGAAGGCTATTGCACATGAAGGACGACAGACAAGTAGCACGTTTTGTGGTCAAAGCAGTAACCTGTGACGCCCCTGCTAGGACATTCATGAAACAAATTAAGAATGTGAACACCTATCACGGATGCGAACGTTGCACCGTGGTTGGATTATACATAGGAAAAGTAGTCTACCTAGAGGAAGGGGAGAGAGAAAGGAGGGACGCAGGCTATCTGCAGTCTGTGGACAACGAGCCCAGGGTTGGCATATCTCCTTTTTTAACTTGCAATATGGGCTTGATTTTAAATAAGTAAGGCATTTATTGTGGTACTGGAAAACCGTCGGATGTCCATGTATTCTGTAAGTTAGTAGTGAGTGAGTTAAGATCATTAAGCGAACAAGGGATCAACAGCAGCGAGAGCGTCGGACTACATACCCGCGTTCGCGTGAGCTCTGTAATTTGTGACGCAGCGGCGAGCGCTTTTTTTAAGCAAATTAAGAATATGAATGCATACCACGGGTTCGAACGTTGTACAGTGACGGGTGTATGTATGGGAAAGGTCGTATACCTCGAGAAAGGGGAGAGAGACAGGACGGATGATGACTTCCTACACTGCGCCGACGACGAACACAGGTTGGGAGTGTCAAAATCTCGCTCTTGCAACCTAGGGCTTATTTCGCAATTTCCTCTAGATCCAGTGCACCTAATTTACTTAGGCGCAGTGAAAATGTTGCTCAGTTTGTGGGTTAGAAGTCATCTTTCGAAGGATAGTGGTAACACAACGTCATCGGTACTTAAGATAGTTCAGGTAAAGGCTATAGACAATGGGCTGCGTTCTTTAAACGCATGCCTTCCATCAGAATTTTCTCAAGGAGCTAGGTGTTTGAGTGACTTCGAGTCCGGAAAGGCTACGGAGTTTAGACAGTCTGTGTTGTATGCCGGTCTTGTTGTTCTCTCGGCTATCCTGCCTCTTAATCTTTATAAGCTGTATTTGATGCTTTTTACTGCTCTTAGATTGCTGGACTTTCCTAAGACCTGCTACCGAAACGTAGCTTATTGTAAGCAGTTGTTAGTACTGTTTACTAGAAGGTTTTCGAGTCTATACGGTGACGAACACATGGTTTACAATGTGCATAGCCTAATGCACATTGCGGACGATGTTGAGCGTCACGGTCCACTGGACTCATTTTCGTCTTTCCCTTTTGAAAGCTTTTTAAGCAGATTGAAGAAATTGCTTAGAAGCCTGTCACGGCCTTTACAACAGATAGCTAGGCGTTTAAGCGAGGAGGAGGTAGCTACGCGCGATACTTCAAAGCCTCCTTCACCTAGATTCCTTCATGAGCATAATGCAGGACCAATACCTACAGGCTATGAGGGCAGTCGGCAGTATAAATGTCTAATCACAGATAGATATTGTATTGACATTACCTCAGGCAATAGGTGCATAGAGATTGGCAATAAAATAGTACGTGTTAAAAACATACTATGCGATGCAGGTGGATGTATACGCTTAGTCTTTCATGAATTTAACAATATGTCAGATTACTTTGACTATTCTAAGAATTCCTCCCCTATGAAAGTTTATAAAGCCAGCATAGATAACAAGTTAGTTTTCTCACCGAATGACTACATTAAGTACGTATGCTTTCCAGAAGATAAGCACTTCGTATTAATTGAAATTATATAGAGAATTAGGGAAGCCACTTACTATCCTTTTGCCTATGGAAACAGTGCTCGTGAACCCTACAAACGCACAGGTATTATAACTAGAATAACCTCACTAGTTAGTGGTTTGCAAGCACTGCAG
>CACRXP010000791.1:4241-15962 GCA_902702965.1 Spirometra erinaceieuropaei
TGAGTGCCATAGAGGTCACAATAAGGAGCCACTGAAGTCTGACCGATGCATGGGAGAGGGAATCGGGAGTGGACCCTCGCGCCCCATCTCCGCATCAAATGACTGACTGGCATGGCGCTAGGCAGACTGAAGAAAATTGAATGGGCGCTGTGAAGAAAGTACCTGATGTTTTCGACACCGATGCTGACGCAAAAATCATGCAAAACAGTGTCTTCCACATTGTCCATTTTGGCTTTCTCGGCATTGATGGAAATCTGCAATTCCTGCATTTTGGTCTGACACCGACCGAGTCGTTCCTATTAAAAAACACATGGGAAAAAAGTTAGAAGGCGTGTGAGGACTAAAAGAGTAGAATGCAAATGTTCAATCTCAGCCAACGGAGGGTTAGTCCAGTAGTTCACGAGGATATTGTTGGAACTGAACGCTCACTGACCCTATGAACGCTGGCTCAAATCTCGGTTGTGCCAGCACCTGGCGCTGAAGTTATCACTATCCGATGACGAATAATATGTCAGAAATGGCCATCTCAGTACCCTTTATGTTTGTCGCTAACACTTATAAGGCATGCGCATGCTAGCAGACTACAGAATCCGGAACCAAAGTGCGGCCTTATTGGGACTTACATTGACATCATCCAACTTTGCGCGCAGACTGGTCATCTCCTCCTCGTTTCCACTCAGTAATTTTTCTTCCTAAAGTATAACAAAGTCGGAAAATCGAGACGGAAGAGGTGCAAAAAACATCAGGAATTACATGATAAGTAAATAACGCACTGTGCTCTCTTTGTCCTTTTGTGTGTACTTGAGACGCTTTTCAAGCCCATTGATTTGGGACTGTAGCATCCGCAGCTCTGCCTCCTTGCGCTTTCGTTTCAACTGCTCCTTCAACTCCGAATGCAACGCATCGCGGCGAGACATGAGAGAGCTGATTTGTTTTTCATCCCATCGTCTCGCCCTCGCCTTCAAATCACTTTCAAAGGAAAGGTGGTGATGGAAAAATGGTATGGGTGGTTGAAATGCCCACACGCACACACACACAAGTAAATTTGACAAATACACCCACTTTTGTGACAGGGTGGGCAGACATGAGAATTCTAGCACTAATTGCTGCCGCCGACAACTGTCCTGGGGGGGGGGGGGATCACAGCTGTGAGTTTCTGGTGATTAAAGTCTGGATCCACAGCTCCGGCGCGTCTCAGGGGCTCCAATATTATGGGATGCTCGGCGCACTTTCCCATTCAGCGACGAGGACCGAAGGTCAAAGATCCAAGAACCACCTCTATGCCTTTAAGGACTGTGTGGAGCCAAATTTTGGCCTACCTCTTAAACGCCTCCAGGTGGGTAGCAGTGCCTGATCAAGGGCAAAAATTGAACCCATGGAGCGGACGAGGTAAACAGTGGCCGAACCACTCTGGCTTTTTCGAGTCGTCGGTCATTAAACTCCATAAATGCATCTTCCTGCTTAAAAATGCAGCTGGATAAACCGACTGATTGGCCTCTTTGTCCTGTGATACTGCGTTCTGCAGGTAGAGGCTAGTCAACGCCCTGGTGCAAGTATAACGCCGTTGAAACCACGTTGGACGCCTCTGAGAATCCAGTCAACTGCGTTGTCAAACAGGATGGGTGATAGAGTGCAACTTTTCCAGCGTCAGACCTAATATTGGGCGGCTGAAATAGATTACCAAGGACTAGAAGTCACGCAGTGGCGGGGCGATAGGAGGCCCTGATCATGGTGAGGATTACCACTGGCATATTGTCGCTCCCCACTATGCGCCGCAAAGGCTGACGATGAATGGGGTTGAAGGTCGCAGGAAGTAAGTGGGTCAGATAACAGGAGCTTGCTCAGCCACCCCATACGACCAGGACGCCTGTGTCAACACAAGACTTGTTGGCTTCAGCCGGAATGCTGTCCTCTCCAGGAGCCTTAGTGCTCTGTAGTTTCTGCATTGCATCGGTAGTTTTTTCCTCAGAGGGAGTCACACGGCACATCCGAGAGTTGAGAGGGGTAAAACTATATCGCATGGAAAGACAGTGGGGATGCTAAATTGGTCATCCAAACTGAGGTGTTCGAAGAACTCACGCCTGAGCTCAGCCGTGACCGTGTTGTCAGCAAATAAGCCGGCATTCGCATCGCGGACAGTCACCAGCTTTGCTGTAAACTTGGTAAATTATTCGCTAGGGGTTTCAAGCATCACCGGTGTTTGAGATCCGCGCGCCACGGAGGTTGCCATTTAAACCTAATAGTTTATGTCGTCATCTGTAGCAAACAGTGACATAATATTTACGGAAGCGGCGGAGGAGACCGTAGGTGCGGGGCCTAGCTCCAACGGTCTGGATAAAGCTGGTTCAAGTAATGGAGGGTCGCTAAGCGAATGGAAAGATTTTACCCGCCACCTAATGATTTAAACGATAACCATTCGTGACTGCTTTCGACTCGGGCTCCATGGCACAACGCATTGCTATGCTCAGGGCTTCGGCTGTGCCAGACTGCCGTAATTTCATGACAGCAGGGCATGTAGTAGGAAATATTCTGCGGACGTTCGACGACTGCCTTTCCAGAGGCGTGCAAACAATAACACAGTTTGCTCCATAGACTTTGTCAGGTGTAGCGCTGGGAAGAGATCTATTGTAATGATACCATCTGGGGAACAATTAACAGACTAAACGGTAGTCTGGTTGGCCGCAGCGTCATTGTTTCGATAGCAGATTGGCAGATGCCTGTGGCGGCAAACGGTTGGTTCTGGTCAAGAAAACTCAATATTCTTTCACAAAGTCCGTGCAGATGGTCAAGATCAAAACGGCCAATGAGGTGACTGAGAGAAATGTCTGGTCCAATTAGACCACTCCAGGTCACAGCAACAATCAGCAGATCATGGCACGGGTGACTTCCAGTCAGTTTTTTGCATCTGCGGGTTGAAGGTTCGTTTTCGGTGCAGACCTGCAGTCGATGTCGGTGTCTAGACTGCAATGATAGGGACGTTAGTAAAGTGACCATTGAGTCAGTCGAAAGCGCGCCAGCCGATCATTGACTGGTTCCTATTCAAGCAGTGCATTATTCGCCTGTTGAAAGATGGTGATCGTCCCACAATGTCTACTAGAAAACTCGCGTGGCCCGCTGCGAAATAGGGTGAGATGGGGGTTGACCTCCGTGAGTCTTGCTTTGTCCCTAACCTGAGTCGCATATCCGGACATCTGACAGGTAACAATCATTCACGTTGTACTGATGAGGGCTGCGTGCCGTCAGGCTTTGTGCACCGGGATCAGGGAGCATTCACATGTTGCAGCATTCAACATCAAGGACGCGTTCTCGACAATGTAGCCTAGCTCGCACATTATTGACGTGCACCGCTAGACCAGAATCCCGGTGCGCGTCAATTCCTGCAGCCATCAAAGTCGGTATCGTAATATCTGACTGCACGCTGTGCATGAGGCTTTGGGGCAATTTTTAGTACAATCGGTTTGGCGTGGGGATGGAGTCCTTGTGGTTAAATGATAACCAACACTTCAGACCAATCTCTTCCACCTAACCACCTGCCAGCAAGAAAGTTTAAGGCAAAAGTGGGAGGAGTTGCCAACTCTGATGAAAGACATCAGGAAATATGACAGGAAAAACTAACCTGGCTCCTCCAGAAATGACACCCGAACGTTGAAAGAGTGTTCCATCCAACGAAACCGTCTAAACGAGAGGGCAAAAAACTGACTGACTAGACAGTGATGGGACTATTTGAGAATGACATATCGAATCATACATCAGTAGACAAGCGTTTATCTGAACAAAACAACAGCATGAGTTTGCTTGTTGTTATTGTTGGCACTAATGTTGGCTTAGACAGCTCCAGCGTTCCTGGCGTGATGTCCAGTTTGTTCCATTCCCAAAATCTACGACCGTCGGGTTCAGAGGCCTTCCGGGATTCAACTAAATACATACGTGTACCTTCAAGTGTTTTAGCCCACTCGTTTGCGTTGCTTTGCGAGTGATTGGCAATCTTTCGTAAATTTCGGCGCCTTTCACGATAGGCCGCATACTGTGTGAAGCCTCTGCTGAGGCAATTTTCGGTAAGATGTGGTTTGGTAGCCCCACCTGAGAAAGTTAGTGCAACTGTTTGACCTACTTGTCTGCTTTTGAGTAGACTTATTCGCGTCGTTAGATTTTACGGTAACGGGTTAAGGGTTAGGATTCAGTGTTTACGATTAGGGTTGGGGTTTGGATTTAGGGTTTATAAAACCACTTTGACCAGTTAGTCCATGAAGACTTACGCAAGCGGGACTACTTATCGGTAAACCTGAGCTTCGAACCCATTGACTGCGTTCTACTGTGGCTTGCACATTCCTCAGCACTACCTCTTACTTGGTCATATTACATCTGCTTGCATGCATTGACAGCTCTAAGCTTACCATTCTAGACCTCCCGCTTCTGTTTCCCACAGAATTTCCACACCCCGTTCACCTTACACTAGCCGTTTACTCACTTTCTGCTGATATTTTGCATTCATTTAAAGTTCAGATAGTTGTTTGCCATTCGCTACTTTTTTCTTCCTTACCTTTTCTTCGCTGTCTGCGCCTTCTAAGGTCCCACCCATAAAACCCCTCTTACCACCGGTCCCGCAATACACGTAATTGGGGTAAGGACTTCCCCAGGTGGGACTACCGACCCACATCTGACCCAATTTTCTTAAATGGAGTGAGACAAATTCCGTGTCCTCAAAAGATGTCATCCGTCTATAATTCTTCAATCGACGCTGTTTTACTGCATTCTGTGAATCCTTCTCTTCAGTCGCGTCCCCAATGAAAGGTTATGCGATTAATCTGGAAAACAACCAATCAACCGTGCTTTCCGATCTCTGATTCAGGGGACTCGTTTATGCGCCACAATGACCTGAGGGCGAAATCCCTCGGAATGTCATCTCACCAGCGGCCAGTTACGACTGACCAGACCATCAACAGAAGGAGTAGGAAATTGTTGTGGGGGTTGATGGCAAGTGCACTCATGTGGTCCTGTGTGGCTGACATAAACTTCGGCTCAATTTCACTCGGGCGCCTGTCACCGTCTGGACTGCGACGGAAGGTGATGCGATGAACCCAGAGCACTCAACCGACTGATCAGTCATGAATACTGCCGTCGAAAATACAAGCATTAGCAAGTGTTTCCCTTCCGATGCGTGACAGACATATCTTTGGTACTAATGTGCAGGTGCAATTGTGGCATAAACGTACTAAGAGCAGGCAAAGTTATTTATTTCGGTAACGGTATAGACAAGACGGAAAATACCTTCCAGACGTGGAAGCGGGCAAATGTCGGAGAAAAAGTCGCTTGAAGACGCTCCAACATGAATGACACTGTCTTACATTTGGTTCATTTCGCAACTGTATAACCCAACAACAGTGAGCTACGCTCGCCGTTAGAAAATTTCTATTATTCTAAACTGGTGCTGATATTTCAAGCAAGCTTAAAAGGCTAAATGATGAATTGCTGCTCATTACTTACATTGGTGCAACTAGGTACAAACAGGCTAGTTTCTGTTGTTACGTGATGTTTATTTCGTATCAAATGGAAATCTTCTAAAGTCAGATAAACGGATTAACTAAGGATGGTGAACAAATTTTTCGCTACCAAAAAAGAATACCTTTTTTCTATCACCCATGTTATAGGCCACATGTCGGGCGTGTTCGACAGTCTCGCAGACAAGTGCATTGCCGCAGGCAAACTGGAGAGCTTTCTTGGCAATCACGGGGTCACATGTGATGACATCGATGACAAGATGAACGTTTGGCGGATCGTTGATTTCCCTGGTCAAGGAAGGAAACGTCAGCTGACAAAGAGATCAAGCCTTCATATATATGTATATATGAAGGCAGAATGGTATTACCGACAAAGACAAGGGAGACTGGAATGGCCATTTCTGGCTTATTAGCCGTCGTCAGCCAGCCATACCCAAGCCCGAAGAGTGGAACACCCGAGCCTCGAACTCGCGACCGGTTGGTTTAGAAGTCCACGCCTCTACCCACCGGGCCACGAGCCCGTTGCCCCCTACCATTGTATATTCCCGATCGAAAACCGACAGGGCGACGGGCTCGTGGCCCGGTGGGTAGAGGAGTGGACTACTAAACCAACAGGTCGCGAGTTCGAGGCTCGGGTATTCCACACTTCGGGCTTGGGTATGGCTGGCTGACGACGGCTAATAGGCCAGAAATGGCCATTCCAGTCTCCCTTGTCTTTGTCGATAATACCACTCTGCCTCTATATCATGCGCCGCTGTGCGGCTGCTGGTTGGGCTCGAGAGAGAGCCCTTAAGGCACAACGGAACAAGTGAGTTCCGTATGAACGATCGGTGGGCGCCCCTACCAATGTATATATGGATATAGGCGAAAATGATGCCCCAGGTGTTGAGCTGGAAGGAGGGAAAGATATCTCTGAGGAGGATGGTTTATTCATCTGACGTTTCACACTCACACTTGAGCGCATCATTGGAGATAGACTAACAGTGGAATTACATGGCTTAAATAGGTCTTTCTTGCTACCGATAGGTTCATTGTTCTCTCTTCTCATGTGATATATTTCACAGATAACATGCAGAAAATAAGCACATAACTGGCACTCCTAGAACGTGGAGCTACTTTCAAAACAGCAGACACCGCACCCACAGAATTCGTTGCCGCTTTTGAACCTGTTCTTCGATTAACGGACTTCGGGGGAGACGAAAGAGTTGATCTCCCACAAAAGCTTATTGCTGCTCCTGCTACACAAAGGGTGTGAAACTCTTAGGAAAGAGCATTAAAGTCTAAAAGTGGGTAAGGAAACAATCATCCTGCCAGCTGGCAAAGGTCATTCCACAGCAGTGCTTAATAAATCTGAACACCGAAAAAACCTCTAAGCCTATACAATGACTAGCAATCTTATAAACTACGACCAGCCAAAGAGATAAAGAATTGTCTACCGAAATACGCCAGTTTGGCAACACTCAGAGTAAATAGGACAACTACGTTCAGCTTTTGGTTTTTCGTGAAACCTGAGAGTTCTACCGTCGTTCCCGACGATGTCCATTGCGCCCCACAACAGGTTGGGCTCTGGAACGGTGACTTGCGCGTGACATAGTTTGTGATAGTAGGCTTTCAATGCATCTACTGCACCTTCTCTTCCCCGAATTGGGCCTAGGGTTGAGACAATCAAGAAGACTGGAGGTGGAAGAGGGTGCAGGTGGTTGTCGCGGAGTGAGTCTGCACCTAGACGAGCCACTGCACCCCTTATGTGTGCCATTTGCTTTGAGTGCGCATCCCCAATAACGCCTGCCGTGTCCTGATCTCGCCCGCGTGGTGCGTTTTAGGGGCACCTAAGAGAACCACCGACGCAGCCAGGGTGCGATTTCATGGTCTGCCGAAAGTACGCAAAGCAAACATAATATCGTCTCCCTGCGTGACACTTCTACATATGATTTGGCAAAGTGAATGTTTGCTTGTCTTAAGTTCCTGGCAGAAGGTTCACAAACAGTAGCTTCTACCAACCAGTTCCTTGGACGAATAAAACATCTGAAGTTAGAGGCAAATGAATCCATGGTACCCCTTGAAGTTATTATAATCTTCGTCTCCATCCTATAGCGACTAGCCGGGCGTCACGACGCGAGGGGCAGGCCCCTGAAGTCCAAACATCTCTTCAAACTTCTAGAACACTGTCATAAAACGTATTTCGCATTTGTTGGACAAATGTATGAACAAAGTAAAGGCGCTCCTATGGGACCCCCTATCAGGCTTGATTGCCGAAGTGGTCCTTCAACGGGTAGAACACTTGGTGTTCACCGCGGCATCAGTCAAAGTCTTGGACTCTTTATGCCGATGACACTCGTAAATGTCAAAACATCTGACATTGGACACCATAGTGAATTACTGAACTCAGTTGGCCCAAATATCCAGTTCACGATGGAGGCTGAAACGAACGACCAACACCACTTCCTTTATATCCTTATGTGCCTATGTGCGACCGGGCAACTGCAGACTATACTACTCAGAAAATTCATCAACAAAGGGCAAGTACCCTACTTCACTAGCAGTCACCCTCTGTCGGGCTGTGTCTGGGTTCTACACAAAACAGCTGAAACACAACACCACGCCAGCTGTCAAAGGAGCTGGATGACTGTGACTTCATGACTTCTTACGGGCTAATGGATTCCTGAGCCACTTTGTCATGCAAAGCAAGCATCAAGTGAACAGCCAACGGACAAAAGATCAGCAACCTGAACACTGGAAGGTCATTTCCCACATAAAAGGAGTCACTGAGACAACCTCTAGACTGTTAAAACCCGTCAAAGTAGGTATAGCCAACAGATCGCAGGCAAGAATTCGTCGCCATGTGATGAAACCTAGGGACAGACTGTCATCTACCGCAACCTTCGCAGTTGTCTACCAAATATGTTTTAATGACGGGAACTGCAACTACGTCGGAGAAACCGGACGAACGTTGCAGACCCGTCTGCATGAGCACAAACTAGTAACTCGGAGACCAGATTCAAGCTCACAGCTTACAATTAGGGTTGGAGAAACTGTCCACACTGTTGACCTGTAAGAAGCGATTCACACATTATGCGTGGCATGCCTGTATTAACAGGCATTTAGACCTACCCGCGGATTATAAAGCCCTGCGTCACTACATACATAAAGACCAGGACAAGACAGTCGCATCGAACTTACAACCGAGCAGACACGACCCCGCGACGAACTCGCCCGAAGAAGTGGCAGATTTTCAACAATCCTCCATTGAGGTGACAACGAGTAACGCAAGCAGCTGTCAAGCTCCCAAAATATCTGCCAAAAGACTCAAGCAGCAAAAGAAAGGATCGATCAATTCAAGGCTGACTAGCCCGGCCACTCATTTGGAATTCTGGTCGGTTTTTGGCACTAAACGCCTTGAGAATGAAGAGCCGATCAAGTTCTCTAAGACGTCAGCAACACAACTCTGTTCTGGTGAACAACTTCTCTTTCTCAAATGATCACCCTGGAATTCTCACCTTTGCAAACCTGAACGACATTCCTTTTTGCACTCATTTAGCAGCAAATTATGTTCCCCAAAATGGGTCAGTCGGGAGTTATACTGGACCAACACGGAGGCCATAACAGGGTCCGGGACGCATTATTAGGCTGTGCACTCATAACAAATGCCATACATGGAGAGAGTTGTGGTAGATGTCTCATCAGGCTTCAAAGTGTTGATAACGAAAATTCGAAATAAATGCTATGACCTGTCGGTTTTTAACAATTTCGAGACTTGCCAGACTCACCGCAATTTTTCATCAACCGGCTTCACGTCGAGGAAATCCAGCGGGAGGAATGTCTCTGGCTCAATGCGTTGGTCTTTCATGTACTGGATGCAATCCTTCGCAGTCTTCTCACTGTCGCAAACGATGCCATCCATGTACTTTCCGAGAACTTTAGTAATAGCAATCTGGTAGCGTCGGTGCGAGGGTTGGCACATCTCCAGGAGACGACCGTGCTTTTGGCAAGTTATGAAAATAAATACAAGAATAAGACTTTCAAGTTTGCTGAGGTAAAGCGCGAAATGGAAGTGGAATGCCCGTTCAGTCCAATGGCAATTTTGGATTTCATTATGCCACTTGCCTGGGCATAGAAGTAAAGAATACAGAGATAGGAACAAAAGATAAGACCTTTACACACACGCACACACACGGTCTGTTACCCATAAAAGTGCTGATTTATAGTAACAGCCGCAATCACTGAGAGGTCGGGAGGTTCAGTTTCGTACTGTGGTTCGACCGCGAGTTATGCGTCTATGAGCAACGGCCAGTTTGCAGACGTGAGTATTCAGCTGCAGAAAGTCAGAGATGAGAGCTGGGTGACATTTAAGGGCGGTGGTGAGCAAATAACCCATGCACCGAGCCCATGGAATGACCCGACACTCCTACATGATGTGACCCCCTCAAAGAACACGGCCTACACCCTAACCAAAGCTTCCCGTTTACAAGTAACTGTTTTAAGTTCAATATAAAAATAAAAGGAGTAATGAAGGTACTGTTAGAATGGCCAAATTTTACGATTTTTCAAATGTGAAAATACCGAAGACGCTAAAATTAGTGTCAACTGAGAAAACGTAATTTTTAGGAGCCCATAATGCATGTCCGCACAAGCATCCGAGAAAATAAAGTCGTATGAATTCCCCAACACCAAGGAAAACCCTTCGTATAGTCCTCGAGAATTAGGGCAATTTGCAGCATGGCCGCTATTCGACTACCTAATGCTCAGTGTTTTCCAAACTGGTGTTATGAGAATTCGATGTCAGTATTTGGCTTTTGCATCGTCCGAGATGCACTTAACTATGGCGAAGAAGGTGTTGCTTGATTTTATGGATAGAAGTGTCAAAGAAATGTATTCATATGGTAACACGTCGAGGGGATGGTGAACAACTAGGAAATTGGGATATAACCAACCGATGAAATCACAGACATACCCTTCTCTGTGCATCACAGCAATTTTTCTTCGCAAAATTGTGGATATGGAAATGGGCAGTTAAAGGGCTACCGCGTAGGTCGTTAGCAAGCATTTCCAGAATTAGCAAGATCATTTCGTGGTGCCTTGATAATGGACTGAGGCCAAAAAAACATCAATATGCGCCAGGGAACATTTGCAATGTCGTTGAGCATAATCAGGAAAAGGATGGAGAGGTCTGGTCTTCAACCGCAAAAGATTATAATCGCACCCCTTTTAAGAAGGAAACTGACTAGGAAACGTGTTTTTACTTGCGAAGGAGCATGTTAATAGCAGGCCCCATTCTTAAAGACCATCCACTTCTGAGACTAGGTCCAACTTTTGGAAAAGTCTATGAAAGCAGATCGATTGGTCGTGTGGGGAAAACTCGTGGAAATATGCTGCATCGACTACGACTTCCGAGAACTGTCGACGTTTGGTGGTTTGGATGGTCATTTAATTTGGTGAGAAACAAATCCGCCGGCCGACAACGGGCACTATCAACAACAAGGTGTTTGTCTGTATCGTAATGATGTCTACGGCCACAATTGAATTCCCGACGCCGCATGGATACCATAGCTTTGCAGAAGAGTGTTTTTTGCTAATTTTTCAAAGAGGTATGATTCAAATGACACCTAAGACTAAGATCTAGTTTTTTAGGACGATGGCTAGTCACAGCCTGCAAACTACTTTTATTCCTGCCAAAAGCCCCAAACCCCGTTTTCTCGAAAATATTTGCGCACTTTCCAAAACAAATTGGTACAGAGCAAGCGAAAACGTCGCAATGCAAAATAACCCCTATTCTTGTGCTTTGCAATTCCAAAGGCCAGGAAATCGCATACGGTTTGGCTATTTTTTATGTCCGACAAGCTTAGTGGTTAGGTACATTCAAAAGGACAATCAATCAAGTACTGGCAATTTGTATAGTATGCGACAACTCGCGAGAGGTGATGACTGAAATTGAGATTATCCTCTTGGGAGACCTAGAGCGTTGTACATTCTACTTATTTGCTTAAACGTTTCTGTAAAATATCTTTTTTTTTATGCAGGATAGATTTCTAAGTAATTTCATCAAGCAAAATTAGCATAAACCTGAGCTGTAAACAACGTTACCTTACGTTCGAGCAATTTCTTATCCTGGCAGCTGCCCTTGACCAAGTTTATGCATCAGCGCGTGCCTGTCTACCTGACGACAGTAATCTAAACTGAAAACTTTTACCAAACCAAATATCATCCGGTCGGAAATTCATTCTTT
>CACRXP010000791.1:36439-48076 GCA_902702965.1 Spirometra erinaceieuropaei
CCCACACCCCGTCCGTATTTGACGACGAACTTTAATCGATTTCTCTTATCATTGAAGTGTTTTTACTTCTACCCCGTTCCCACATAAATGTTCTGGCCTGACGATAATTTGTTGAAAGCAAATGTAGCCTCGCCAATTGGTCTTTTGCAATAAAAAGCGAAAAAGTGGCTGGATGTGCAAAAGTTCCCACTGAAGGATTCATAAGACCAGTTAACAAGTCTACGTGTGCCCTCGATAAATTCTCATCGGGCCAGTACATTTACATGGGGAAGGGGTACAAGTAAAACATGCGAATGATAAGAGATATCGATTCCAGTTCATCTTTTCATGCAAGGGGGGGTTGGGATCAGGGGGGGAGAAGGATTAAAGGACCGTGATTTGACCGTCAGTGTGGGTTAGTCGGAAGGGGAGAGGGCGCGGAGGAGGACAGGTCGTCAACCGACCTTTGGCCACGGTACGCGTGGTGTTTGTACCAAGTTAATCTATGCGCATAAGACCGGTTTTCGAAACCTGGTGGTAGTCGTCCCTGCTGTTGCGATTAGACGCTGACCCAGGCGCCTGGGGAAGTTCGGTGGGACCTTGTAAATCACACGGAAGGTTTCGTTGGGATCCACGCGATCCATGGAATCAACAATGCGTGTGATTATTACATGTCATGTATACTCCAGGGCGAGTTTTTAAAACGCTGCAAAGACAAAAACATCTAAAACCAAATCACTACACGATATAGAGCATAAGGGCAATGAAACAGGCGTTTTCTTCATGAAAACACTAACGTTTATCACCTTAATGATCCTCGCAGTGAGAGATAGCCCATTTTATAAAGACAGTGGAAGTTAGTTGTAAGTACCCCACGTTTAAAGGGATATTGCTTCAGATAAAGATTTTAGCAGACTGATTTTCGACAGCGAGTTGCTACCGCACCCTGCAAACACCGGCATAGCCAATGCAGTGAGGCTTATTGACACTTAAACGGGAAAACGGATGCTAGGCCTGCTGCGGGCACCTGAAAAACTTACCGGAAATACATCTACTGCTGCATGACACACGTTCCTTCCCGAAGATACTATCTGACATTTAACGTCGACCCTTTTTTCAAACAACACACCCCGGTGTTTCCATTATTTCTTTTTGTAGGAGACAGTAGGCCGGGGCCAATCAAATGTCCGTTTCGGTTGTCGAAACCCTATTTTTGTTGTCAGCAGAGCAGGTTTTATGCCTCCTCTCATGAAATGGCTATGTCTTGACGCGTAATTTCTAGTATCTGTAGTGCAAACAACAGTCAAAACTACAGGGAAAAGTAGATACAGGAAAAACGTAACGCTAAGTCGGGAAACGCTGCGTTTCTTACAAAAAAACGATAGCAAGAAGAATATGGGGAAAACGACAAAGGTCAGTATTTGTACAGCCTCACGAAAAATGAAGTCACCTCCAATGACAGTAGCTATAGCGTGAATGCCCAGTGTAAAGTCCAGAAATTTCCGAGTCAAAGTCAGTTAGTGGGGATTGTTGCTCGAGGAAATTCACGTCCGGCAAGATACGACCGAGGAATAAAAACTGCTCGTGGCAGTTGACTAAAAAGAATTGAGGCACATAAGCGTAGTCAACAAAGCAATGACACCATGCAGCAGACGCACACAAAGCACGCGTTAACGTAAGCCGAAACCACTTGTGTGCATGCTAGCATACTCAAACAGCACTACAGAAAAGTTCAGGTTTACAAGGAAATTTAAAGTGAGAGTCGAAATGTACATAGACCTACATATCCAACCTAATTCATTGGGATCTTGATCCAACGACTCAGCCTTCGTTGATATGCTTACCGCGCTTCCACTGATTGGCAGGTAAAGTCGGAACGTTCCTGGCGATGCTGCACACTTATCTTTACGGGTAATCGAAAAGCGGTCTAGGTAGGACATTTTGCTGTGGTTTTTTACACAAAAAAGAAGTTCAAAAATATACCCTGCGCCTATTCGTACAGATTGATATCAAGGAAAAGAAGGCCTTGTAGCCTACCAAATCGGTGAATTTAAGGATACTGTCTACGAATATGACCTGGGTTCTGTTAATTGTGCTATGTCCTTAAATCCATGATTTTTATAAGTGAAAAAGCTTTCTCTTCACATCACCGTTTTCGGGCTGCTGAAAGGTCTTTGGGAGTGCTTTATCGCACAATGTAAGTAGTCAGAGAGGGCAAAATCTGACTTATACCCAGATGAACCCTCAAAATGCGGAGATATGTGTTCGCTGGGTTCCGTGTTAGAAGATATCTCAAGAGGAACCTTCACGGCTTTTTTCAAATTAGAGTCCGGGTCCTAAGCTGATGTCCCTTTGTTTCGTCAATCTTTTGAACAATCCGAGTTTTTTCTAATGTAATTGCTTTTTCGCCATCACTGCCATAGTAAAGACATCTTTACTAATTGTGCACATTACCTAATCTTTCTGCATTCACTCTCCGCTTCACACTCGTGACTATATAAAGGCAAACGTACTTCCTTAACTAATCGCCTCAGGAAAGGTTCCGCTATTGGTAGAGGGGCGCTCACCAATCGTTCTTACGGAACTCACTCGTTCCGTTGTGCCTAACGGGCTCTCTCTCGAGCTTATATGTGAACTGCAGTTGAAAAGTTTCACTCGTGTTAAATTTTATTTATTCAGAACAGATGGTCGTGGTGGTCGTGGTCGTGGTGATCGGTCACTTGCAAATCCATCGCACAGATACTGGTAAACCAGGACCTGGAGCATCAACACACACCCGTCGTCGTTGCCTAGATCGTCCGCATTGCCCTCGCACATTCAGCCATTACATGAGACTACTCGGTCACATGTGTTTCCATAAAAACCTGCAGTAAGCCACCGCAGACTAAATCGTATCACCACATATTACCCGATCAACACATGCATCACACTTGAACACGCCTGACATCACAGCGCAGGCGCGAACTAGGCGCCTCTCACGTAAGTGGGAAGTGTGTTCTTGGGCTCCTCCATGTAGCCCCTCGGCTACGTATGAGGTTCTAGCAACCCGCCCCTTCGAATGGAACCCTGGCATGTTGTGGGAGTGGGGGGAGGTCGTCCGTGTGGCACGCGCAGTCCGGCTCTCTAGCCTTGTTACTGCGCCCGATCTCCGCATCAGTTTACTGACCGGTTCGGATAGTTGTCTGATGTCGGGGAGAAGAAGAAGCGATAATGAGGTCAACTCTTTCAGTGCATAGTCCTCACTATAAACAAGCAGAGGCGCCTGAATATATCACAGTGTGCTAAAAGTCGTGGCTTGGAAGACTGCCAATGGACGGGATAGCTCGGGCCTCCTATCAGAACGGAGAAACAGTCTGCAGTGGTTCCTTCCTAGTGTTGCCTTTATAGCGTTCTCGCTTAGTTGGGTTCCGAGTTGTCCTCCTCCCTTCGTGTGTGAAATCTTGGTTCCTTGTGTGTGAACCAGCGGGGTGTGATGGGACGCCTAGATGAGGGTCCACGTCACGCCATCCACTTACATCCGATTCCGCCTGCGGTCTTCTTGGCTATATTGACATCGGGCTTACGTGAGTCAGAGAGGAGGGAGTACGGTAGATACAGCGTAATTTTACTACCAATGTAAACTAGTCCGGGCACACGTCACCGTCCCCGCGACTACTCTGCTGTGGGGCTCACAGTGAACATCGTCAGGATCGACGGTCGTCCTCTCAGTAGTAGAACTACTAGTAGTAGTAGTAGTAGTAGTAGTAGTAGTAGTAGTAGTAATAGTAATAGTAGTAGTGGCAGTAGTAGTAGTAGTAGTAGTAGTAGTAGCAGCAGCAGCAGTAGTAGTAGTAGTAGTAGTAGTAGTAGTAGTAGTAGTAGTAGTAGTAGTAGTAGTAGTAGTAGTAGTAGTAGTAGTAGTAATAGAAGTAGTAATCCCGGTGAAGGCGGTGGCTGTGACAGTAGAGAGGATTGGAGCTGAAGTTCATATATCGGCATTTATCTAGCGGCCGATAATGCGCTTTTTTAGGTAAAGGTTGCTTTGGTTGTCCTACTTACTGCGGCGTCGAACGGTTAGAACTAATGCAGAGGTTCTTCCACACTTTGTAGATTATCGCAGTCTTTTTTAATTCAAAGGTCGCCTCTTGCATTTCACTCTGGATCGCTTATGGGGTGGGAGCGCGAACCTTCTGCAGGTATTTTTTCACTCGTATCCTTTCTAAATTCACGTGTCCTGCACGTAAAATCTAAGAAATGGCTCTCTTTGTTTTGTCAGTCGCTGAGATATATATATAAGCCGCTTTAAAATTAGCCTATAGACTCTTGCTCCGCATCTGGGAACGGTGTATTGACCTATTCTGAAACGGCACTAGGCGGCGAAACTGCAGAAACTGGTCAGAAACTCTATATATCACTTTGAGTATAATTAATGCTGTAATGAGGATTCAGTGAGCCACACCCTGAGATGTGCAGTCTGTTTGCTGAGAAGCCTTACGGCCAACTTAAGAAACTCACTTTCACAAAAGTGGCGATTTCTACAGTGTGCATTGTTCTCTCTTAATTTGCCATGCCTGTCATCAACTGTATTTCCAAAAAGGATGTCCAAAATATACTCTCAATGCTAGTTTTCTAAGGAATCACATTTTCTTCCATTGCTACGCCTCTTTGCTAATTTCTAAATATGCTTAACTCAGCATCCACACCATGCCAAGGCAACTGCAACTCCTACGGAGCAGTTACCTCGTGAGGTTGAAAGATGCGCGTTTTATACGGCGACGCCACTATGGGTGCTCGCCGACCGGGAGGACCAGAACGACGCTACAGCGACACTCTGAAGAGCTCGCTGAAGCGAATTCAGATCAACCCAGAGACCTGGAAGGACCTCGCCCAGAACAGACGAGTCTGGAAATGAGCAATGAAGACTGGCGTAGTCACCTACGAGGCAAACCGGATCGCCGCCGCCAAAGTCAAGAGTGAAGCTTACCAGTCTCAGGCGCCCCTGACCCGCAGAATTGTCACTCAACCCCACCCAACAGATCCACGCTGTCAACGAACATCCCGCGCGCGGATAGGCCTCGTCGGTCATCTTTAGACCCACCGCATCAACCGCACCTCCTGCTTCACGACCGCCTCTGCTCTAACCCCCACGCAAACCACGACGGCGCCCACCCTCACCACCGTTGCTCCGATCCCCCGTGTCACACTGCTGTCGATCGGCCCCACCTCCATCCTTTCTCCCACAGTGGCAGCGGCGACGACGAACACAGCCACCTCTACCGCACTCGCTACCGACCGTAACGTTCCTGACGCCCTGTAGACCGCTAACACCTTCATCATCATCACTCCCACCTCCAGCGACGTGGACTCGGTCTCAACCTGGCCTCAGTGCGATCGCGCATTCACCTCACGCATCGGCTTGGTCGGTCACTTTCGAATCCATCGTCGCGACACACACCTGCCACACCAGCCTCCACTGCCTGCATTTTACATGCACACTCACTCATCGCATGGACCTATTCGGTCACATACGCACCCACAAAGACTGAGGTCACCGCGATATCGCACTCCAAACACACCCTGCGTACCCGACACCGCTCCCATATCCAGCACCAAAAATTCCCCATGCACCAGCACGGTTACGGCTAATAGCCTCACCACTCAAACCAATTCAATATTCCCCGAACCCATCATGCTGTCAGTCGCCCCGCACATCTACATCATGCATCAGCCTGGTCGGTCGCTTGCGAGTCCATCGCACAGAGACTGGCAAGCCAATGCCAGGAGCACCAACATACAGCCACCGCACCCGCCACAACTGACACAAAGTTCTGTTCCGAAGAATTTACTCCGAGTTTGCGCATTAATTTTCTCGGAAATTTGACAAGGCAAGGTGGAAATGAAGTTCATATGTCCGAAAACACACGGGTAAGACTGGGGAACCCACTGATGTGCCGAACCCCTCGCAGCCGCATCACGCAGCGGCACAAGATCGGCTAAACACGCGTATCTGGGATTTTAGCTTGTACGTGTGTTGTCAGTATGACAAATAATTACACAGTTGTAAACTACTAGCTGCCTGTTGGCGGGTTGTACATATTACGCAGTTATTCCGTAGTAGCTGATGGATTTCAGCTGAAATATTCATATAGACTTTCGGACTGTGCCTGAAAAGGAAATTAAACAAGACACCGCCCATACTGTCCACGCATATTCGCTCACCGCATAGGCCTATTAAGTCACGTGCGCATTCATGAAAATCTGCGATAAGTCGCCGCAGATGCGACCACATCCCCACATATTCCCTCACCAGCACATGCACAACGCATACACCTCTCCAACATCCCACATCACAAGTACCTCTCACGTAAGTGAAAAGTGTGCTTTTCGGCTCCTTTCTCTGTGTGTTTCCCTTCTGCTTGTGAGATCCGAGCGTTCTATCTCCCTTGTGTGTGAAATCATGGGGCGTGTATTTGGGAGGCCGAGTCGTGCATGTAGCGCGCGCAGACGAGCCGTCCTCTACTCTGCCAGCATTCACTCCCGGCATCAGATATCTGACCGGCTCAGACAGTAACTGGGGTCTAGGAATGGGAAGAGAGAGTGAAATCGACGACTCAGCGCGCTTTCCTCACTATAAACAATCTGACGCGCTTGAGGCTACTACGGTGCGCTAAAAGCCAGGGCTTGGAAGGTTTCCAACTGATGGAATAATTCGAACCTGGCAGTCAGTAGTGTGCAGGTGTGGAGTGGAGGACTGATGACTGAGAGTCAGGCTGCAATGGCTCCTTCATAATGTGACCCCTATGGCACTTCCAATCCGTGGGATCCCAGCCGGGTGTGATGGCACACCTAAGGCCGGCTCCAGCCACGTTAGCCATTTGAGGCCTCTCCCACCTCCGGTTTTCTTGACTCTGTCTTGACACCGGATCCATGTGGTGGATGCTGCGCAGGTCTACTATCACGATAAACTAATTCATGTGCAAGTCACCGTCCGTGATCTCACTCAGCTGTGGACCACACGGTAGACACCGTCAAAATCGACGTCGGACTGTCACTTATCTTTAGGCATGAACAACACTGCCACATGATTGTCAGATTCACAAAGTATTTGCTATGCCCTTTCGTTAAAACACAACTTTGGAGGTCGTTCAAGGATAAGTCACGGGACATGCGCGTCCCGTTGCGCCTTGTCCTTACAAGCAGTCACATGGCAACCAGTAGCATATGGAGAGAAGGAGTAGTGGAAAGAATGAGGAAGACTGGGATGGCCACTTCTGGCTTATTACCCGTCATTAGACAGCTATTCCCAACCCCAACCTCTCTACCATTGAGTTTAAGATCCGTTGTCCTGTCAGTTATGATCGGAAATATTAACCGAAGAATCCGAGTTCGAATTCCAGGCTATCCTGACCTGGGGTTGGGAAGGCTGGCTGATGGCAGCTAATGAGCCAGAAGTAACCATCCCAGTCCTCCTTGTCTTTGTCAGTGCTCATTCTTTGTATAGATCTACCTCGTCACATCTGTATGAAGAGGCCTTTGGGTGTCTATTTAATCTTAAAGATAGCGTAGTTCTCTTTGGACACATTGTCAGCGACATTAACGTCCTGTCGAGTATTAAACTTCACGAATAGCCACGCGGACATCCTGTCAAGTCTTATAATTACAGATTCATGGCTATGTTTCAATTTCCTCATTAGTTAAACCTAACTTGGGGTAATTTTCCATATGAAAGCAAGTTTAAAAATCCAGGTTTATGTATCGTTAGTTTCGGCACATTTTGTAGCCTGTTCCTCAAAACACTTTGCCGCACTTATTACTAAGTACAGTTAAATAGGAAGGCCGCAAATACAGTCTGGTGGCCGTGCAGCAAAACCACGGGGTCTGCTGGATGGAGGGCTTCCAGTCAAGTAAAACTGAGTGGTTAAGATATCGCTCGTGGAGAGATTCAGTTCACCAAAAACATACGTCAACGCTAGTACCTACATGAAGAACCACATTTGAGTTATATGTACGCCAGTCCGCAATAGAAAGTTGTCTTCAGGTGGGGTTATTGTCTTGGCCTTAGAATATTAAGTCCTGCCAGACTGGAAAGATGATTATCGTTTAGTGTGTTGATTACTTTTAATCGGCAGGAACTGAAGACTTTTTTCTGATTTCAGAGACGAAGACCTCATTTTTCCGACCTGTTGCGTCCGTACCTGGAACTCACACGAAGAATTTCTTCTTGCTGAAATATATTTCGCTTTCTTCTTCTTCTTCTTCTTCTTCTTCTTCTTCTGCTTCTTCCTTACTGTTAACTTTCAAGAGGCCATAATAGTCGCCAAATTTAAAAATATACACAAACGGCTTGCATTTTGTGAAAAGATGCGAATAGCAACAAATGAGTAAACACAGAAGTTTACATTAACAATAAAATATCTGTTACGGCCGCTTTGCCCTTGTTCCTGCATTCAATGAAGAAAGTAAACCAACCGCGTTACTGGCAGTTATCAGTAAGAAACACTTTTCATCTGATTTGCAGTATTAGATCTCAGCACACTTCTTAATCCCCCTAGACCGAACAAGTAGGCGTCTGTGTAAAATATAGGCAATTCCGAAGGTAACCTACGTTCAAGTTAAAATAGTGCTAGAGGATGTAAAAAAAACTACACCGCCCTTGGCATTTACACAGCTATGCACAAGAAGTCTTGGTCGTTTGCTATGAGCAACACAGTTAGGTGGCTGGATGGCCCCGCCAGATTAAAAACTATGTTGCATTTGAACGAATCGCGTTCGCGGATGTCTGATACAACTGGAATGATAGAGTCGGTTTTATCTAGAGTTAAGGCTAATGCTTGTGCACGAGAAAAGTAGACAAACTCGATTTTTTTTCCATCGTCAAGCGCCGCCGTGGGGATGACTTTTTCCGGGGTAAGAGTGAACTAACAATTAAATGTGTTTTCAATTACTTTTCCTCTTCGACCTTCGTAAATTGTTCATTCTAGAATGTTGATGCTGTTATTAGGCTTGCCCACTGTTGCTGTTCCAATAAAGCAGAAGTTTGCAAATAAACAACTGATAAATGGAAGAAGCTGACAAAACATGCAGAAGCTTTCAAATGTTGTCTCCACATGACATTTTGATTGTACGTGCATTCAACTTTAATAAGTTCAAAGGTGCCACAGCACTGTGGGGGAGTTCGTTTTTCGAACTCGATGGTAGTCACCAGTGCCTAGTGGTAGCGCTGACTTACGCGTTATTTAAGCTATAGCGAAGTCGGCTCATTCAGCATCGATCTCTCTCTCTCTCTCTCTCCTCCCACCTCCTTCAGATTCCAGTTGTAAGACATTGTCTATAAGACTTGGAGTACACATAGGCGAATTCGTTAACGAGACCGAAATCACCTGTACCATCGCAACCTACTTGTGTTAGGCTCTCCACCCCCACAATAATTCGATCGTCGTTACCGGTGATGTCCACCGTGTGTCCCACAGCAGGGTGGGTGCAGAGACGGTGACTCGTTTAGCGATAGCAGGCTTGCGAAACTTTTACCACACTCTCCCCTCCCACCCAAACCGGTGTCAAAAGAGAGTCAAGAAGACCGGAGGCGGGTTCAGGCGTAGTATATAACCAGGGTTGAACAGCCCGTCTACGCGTACTAGATACGCCTAGTCTGTGTACGATGGACCAGATGTTCACCCGAACAGCAAACGGGAAGGGGGGGAGCGAATCGGATCCCAGCTGAGTAGGAGGGTCATAGAGACCACCTTAAGAAGGAACCATTGCAAAATGACTGTCCGTCAAGAGAGGAGAGCCGAGTTAGCCTTCCAGTTGGCAGCCTTCCAAGCCACGACTTTTAGCGCAGCACGGCAGTTCGGAAACGAATCAGATTGTTTATGGCAAGGAAGTACCCTTAACTGACGTGGGGACGGAGTTCCCAGAGTCGATCTCACTCTTCCTTCCCTCTCCTAGGCACTGTCCGAGCTAGTCAGAAATCCGATGGGTGAGGGGAGGATTGGGCTCAGTTGGTGGCAGTGTTGGAAGACCCGTCTGCGCTTGCCATGCGCAGGACCTGGACCTTGTGGCACACCGGGATTTCACAGGAAGAGGTGAGTGCGTCGGATCTCACGTACGTGGAAGTGGCATAGAGGCATGGTTAAGGAGGAACTGCTGAGCCTGATTCACAGTCCAGCAGACGGGCACCCCACACAACACACGCGGGACTGACTGCGAGGTCTGATCTATAGCATCATTTGGGAACATTTGAAACCACGACTTTCGGCGTCTCGTGATGAAAAATGCGTTTCAGTACCTCAATTCTTCCATAGGTATAAACTGTCATAAATTTCACATTTAACAGAAGCAGTTTTAGCCTGGCCCGCAATACAAATGAAGACCGAGTTATTTGCCATCTGGCAACCTACAACAGCGTCACTTCCTCTTCCCCTTCCTAACACTCCCCAGTGGCCTGCTCGAGTCAAACCTAAAGATGAGAGAGAACCCAATGGTTAATCCGAAATAACGCATCCCTCTCTCTTGTGTCCCAAATGCGTTTGATCCCGTTTAGTTCTGCGGCAAAAAACGTTACTAATTTTGCAGGCCAAAAGACAGTACTAATCTTTCCCTCAGTAAAGACAATCGGTCAATCGGAAAGGCTCTGCTATCGACTTGTTAAGTGGGAAGGAAAAGATGGATAAATATTGTTCGAACAGTAATGTTACTATGTTTAAGAATGATGGTTTTTTTTTAATTTTGGTTGTTTGAGAGCTTTAAAACATCATATCATCGTGCTATCATGAGATAGTCGTGTGTCTTAAGTATCAGCAAGTGGGACGTTTTACTGGGTAGGGCCCGGAACTAGGCAATCCGCATATTTCGGGAGGCCCTGCACTAAATTTAGTGGGGTTGGAATTAGTGTTAGAATTAGGGATAAGAGGGTTGGGATTAGAATTCGGGTCAGATATGTTGGTGTTAAGGTTGGAGTCATAGTTAGTGATAGAGGGGATAGAGTTAGTGCAAAGGCGAAGGTTGCAGTTATGAAAGGGGAATAGGTAGCTTCTGGAACGGAGCACAAGGTCACCTGTAGCACGGCTTGATCGTGTTATTGTCCAGGGGAGAGCGTTTTGTAGTCCGTTGAGGAGGGAATGATCCCATGCTCATAAAAAGTAGCAGAAAAACCAAACATGGGGTTGCATTCAAAAGAACAGATGGGCCAGAAGATAGCAAAGTCTTGGTAAACAATAAGAAGTTAGCTTTTCGATTTGGAAGTAAGGGGTGCGTCTTCATTTACCCCAGGAGAGTTTTAGGTATGACACATGAAGTCCGAGCATTTAAGAAAGACCACCTACCCTAATTCGCGCCGTAGCCTGGATATCCAGGCTGAATTAAGAACAGAACTCCCAAAAAAATGTCAGTACAGCTAATTGGCGTGCTTTATTCCTGTTCATCTGTAGTCCTTTACCATTGGTATTTGCTTAAGGAGACGGGTGAAAAAATATACTTTCCCTCATGAATTTTTGTTGGTGAGTTCCTTAAAGCTTTCTTATTTCATGGAGTCGTTCCTATCTTTTTGTCGCCGTCCTGCCACTTTATTGATTTCAGCACTAATTCACTGCGGTTCTTCCAATTTATTTGAATAGGAAGGTATTTTGCATGTTCGACATATTTTATTCCAAAAACGAAAAGCGGATTGGTCGTGTAACC
>CACRXP010000791.1:73951-95087 GCA_902702965.1 Spirometra erinaceieuropaei
ACTACCGCCACTGCCTCGGCCACACACGCTTAGTCATACACCTATGTCCCCTAGATGGAATCCCCGATGTGAGCGATGAGTAATTTTCCATGCGCCACGTGTCGGTCAAGGGTTGGCGAAGTCAGGTCACACTCGAGCCTACTCACGCTTGCGGATCCGACTGTCTATTGCGAGCATCGAATGTCCTCTAGGTGCTTGCAGTCTAACTTGTAGGCTGGAATTCCTTGATTCGTGCCTCGCATGATGCACTTTGATCCCGTAATGCGTACAACTACAAAAATGTCGCATCCCAGAACCTTTCGAGTGAAGTGTGGCTAATAGGTGACGGCTCAATTCACGTGTTTTCCAAAGATAATGCTTTTAGACTCAAATCGACCCTCCTCCGATGAGTTAAGGTTAATCCGTAGAGGTGGTAAGATGTGGTTATGTAGCCTCCTCCCCCCTGATGGACACAATACTGTTTGGGGTTGTGGTTAGGGTTAGGGGTTAGGGTAACTATTTCTCAATTACTCAAAGTACAACCACGCATTCCCAATAACTTTTCTTTTGCTTACAAATACTTGACCTCCCCGCCTGTGCGTTTCCCGCCCCCACCTGTAAAAACCCCTATTAGCACCGGTCCCGTACTATAGGTGGCTGGGGTTTGTTTACTTCAGGTGGGGTTACATAACCACATCTGACCGGGGTGTTTGTGGATGGGTCAATATCCTAATGCTTAATACTTGCGGGGTCCTAAACAAGGATAGGTAATTCGATAGGTCTAAAACCACGGATAAAATATGAAAAGTTCCCAGAATTTTTAGCGATCTCAGTTACGGGGCTTGAACCAAAAACCTTTGCTTTTGGCCCACCAGGTCCGGACAACTGACACCTGCGGCTAAAAGTACTGAAGAATCGTGGATCGTGTGGGCGTGTTTAGCGCTGCTTTGGCGCCCAGCGATTCCACTGTTACGAGCCTTACAACTTTAACACTCTAGAGAGTGGGAGTGGGGCACAAAACTGTGAGCTTGAGACAATTTTCGGCAAAAAGGTAGAGTTCACATCTCTTGCTTGCTCGCACGACGACCCCTTATACACGGAAGATGGGAAATTATGTAAATGAGACTTGCTTTGGTTCATCCTATTGGAAAACAGTGAATTCCACGAACCTGGAAACTCCGGCCTGTGACGGAGTCGAACCATCGATCTCTCGAACTCTGGTCGAATGCTCTGCAATCTGATCTACCAGGGAACTCTACTCACTTTGTTAACCGCTATACTCAATTTCGTTACTGAATTAGCTGACGGAGCATACTGGTTTAAATCTACATAATCTTCCATTTTCCACGTTTAAGTCTTTTGCCTGGTTACCACCAGGAGGCGTAGTTCGGATGTCATTATTGCTGAAATGGCTAGTTAGCGCGTGCACTTCATTTTCTTTGGGGACGCATAGGCGTAAAAATTAGACGGCGCCAGTCACTGTTGTGTGCTACAGCAGAGAGATCTCCATGAGTGATGGTTGAACCGCCAGCCTGTCTACATATTACTTCATTATTTCGGTCTCCACATCAAAAAAGGTCGCCATGAATGCTATCTTAGGAGGCACCATTCCAGTCCGCTTCACATTCCAAAGAAAAGCTATCCTGTGAATGGACAGCCTGCTAACTCAAGGCTTTTACTGCGCAGTGATGACTCGAGTACTCTTAGAATTTATTATAATGAGGAAAGAAAACACTCGGTAGTGGAGGGTAGTACTTGCAAGGTCGTCTCACACCCTCATTGCTTTTCGATCGTGTGACATGACTGAGTGGGGCCAACTGGAGATCAAATCTGGCGCGATCACTTATGTGGTTTGAAACCTCCGTCTATCCTATTCTGGGAACTATGCCATATCATAGGCTTTTTAACCTGTACGCAAAGCTCTTCTCCTAAGAAGTTAGTACAACGGCTATAAGACCCCTGCCCTCTGGATATGTCGGTAAATTGACTTCTGGCTTTATTTAGTGTGTTTCCTTTTTCCGAAGGTAGACCTAGCAGCAATATGCAAAAGTAATTTACCTGCTGACCTTAGTATCACATTTTATGTTCGGAATGTCGGAATGTTGATTCGAACACCCGCTAAAATAGCTTTTCACCTTCGATAGGTCAAACTAAAGGGGCGGGAACAGGATTGAGGTTCCGTTATATGCACTACCAGAGGCAAGCCACCCCGGTAAGGACAGGACGGCTTTTGGCTTTCTAAAAATTCCAGGTTTGTCAAAAGCCTAGTTGGATGTAGATGGACGGCTTTTAAGTCCAAATTCCCCACCCGTACCGTTTGCTGGGGGTTCGTTGTTAACACCGCTACGACAAACACTAGGTTTGCATAGTAGAGAGCGTTCACAAAAGCAGACTTGTGACTAGCACTCCAAAGCCATTTTTGTTACACCACACAGTTTCAATTCGTTACTTGAGAGCAAAGACCAAAGCGTGCCATTTTTAGGAGGATGCGATCTTTCCAAGAAGCAATGGAAAGAGTTGCCGGAAAGTCGGGAACGTTTTGAGCAATGCGAATGCAAATGTGACGTCCTTGACTGCTTTTTTGCTGCAGAAACGGATAGACTACCCTGAGGAAAATGCAGATGCGCTTAGTTCGGGCCATAACACTTTTTAAAGGAACCAAGTACCTGATAAAACGCGTTAAACAAAACCCCTCCTCAGTCTCGCGTTACGTCAAATTATAATTTTGTACTCCAAAACACCAACTCAATCATGAGCAGTGTAATGTAAAGCATTTAGGAACGTAATAGGGTGCGTACGTTGGAGCCACTTTCGGCAAACCCGCAAAGATTGAAGTCTGAGCGGTTTTGTCAACGTCCGAAAGTCTGAAGCATGACGTGACCATTAAGGTGCATTTTTAGCGTCTTGCAGTATGCTTCTGTGATCTGGCACGCCGTGCAGTGGGCACCTCACTCGATTTCGCAAAGCGTTCTTGCCTTACCAAATGAAGTCGCGCAGGGCATAGAACAACTGTTATTACACAGACAAGGACGTTTGAACAGATTAGTTGAAATAAGGTAAAAAGAATTCTGGCCAAATTCTCATTGGGGCAGCTTGGAGAGTAAAAATAAATTCTATGGCTATCTGTGGCTATCGTCCACGGCAGTGCTCTTCATTTGGGAGGAAATATATTTCAAGCGGAAGACATTTTTTCCGGGAAGATCGACACGCGTGCTCGTCGTCTGTTCGCCAACACTTTCTGGATGTAATAAGTTTTTTTTGGCACAAATTCCTCAGAGGACCTTTATTTCAGCTTTTACCCTCAACGTGTGGTTCAAGCTTCCCTAAGATTCAAACGGTTATTGACGGTCAAATCATTTGTACGCATGCGCTCTGAAAGTACAAGTTATCTTTATTCTCGCTTTTTGGTAGAACATTGGAAGCTTCAGAGGAAATCCCGAAAAGCACTGATTTAAAAATACGCTAGGTTCCTCAACGGAACCCCGAGAAGATTGAACCAGCCTCTAAGTGAAAGTTAACTGCGGACTGAATAGACTTGCGTCTGCCGACTGAGCACCTGTGATTTTATTTGAGCCAAATCAGATGTTCCACATTGTCTTGGAAACGCAGGTATGCGCACGACCTGCTTTCTTGGGAGAGCACCTTTTTGTTACTCATGTCGCTCCTCGACCATCAGCTTATACTCGTATTTTTCGTATAAAAGCGCAACTTACGGCATGTCTGCTTGAGGTATGCTTATTATAATTCGTCAAACCAAATATGCTACAACACTTTGTGTCCAAAGCCAAGACTCGTACATGGGTGGTTCGGTTTCCTGTCACGGTTTACTACTGTTAGCGTTGAAGTCCCTCAATTTAACTATTGCCAATTGCCAACGAGGGTGGATGAGCAAGGCCGACTTAGGAATTTCTAATTGGGCTCCCTTGGGTTTAGACCGTTGATTATTTCTAAGCGGCCTTTACAGACCTTTGGATGAGGATTATTACGACGTGCTTATGAGGACGCTTAGAGCCCCTTCGACGCCCAGGAACAATTCAGTGCATCGTAGATTGATGTTCGTCAATCTTTTCTCAGGGAATCTGCGGACTTTTAGCCGCTCCAGTGGCTGAGTTTCATCAATGAACCCTCCTCCGCCCAGCCAACGGCAGTTTTATTTCAGACTGAAAATATCCGCCCCAAGTACGGCTACCGAGGCAAAGGAGTCCAATCTTAACCCTCTGAAAAGCCAAACTGGCAGACGGCGAATTGGATGTTCGGTTTTTGCCGCCACTCATCAAAAATCGGTCACCAGTCATCTCGAATTTTTGTTTAGACTGAATAAATTCCATCGGATAGTACTAAATTCTCGAAATACCACATAATGTGATCGGGGCTGTCCTATGAGTCATTACACTTCCAACGTCTCTTGTTGGAAAAAGTGTCGCACTTAGTTGCCTCAGTTTTTTACTACGTCTTTGTTAAAGATGTCTTGTAGACATTTGCCCTCAAGTCTAAACAATGTCTACTTTCGTCAGGAAACGTTTGATCTTATACAACTAATTACTCGCCGCCGGGTGCACCGACTTCGGCCTGACTATCAACTGGAGAAAGCGGGGATCATGCATTAACCGTCATCCAAAACGCAACAGCATTTCCCCTTGAATCAGTGTTGACGGCAACCAACTCAAAGTCGTACACAACTTCGCTAGGAAACACAATTTCCAGCAAACGGAAAATGCACAAGGTCGTCGTCCTGACGACACTCTTTTACGGAGCGGAGACCTAGACCGTCTACTCTAATCATGCCAAGAAGCTCAACCATTTCCATCTCAACGGCCTTCGCAGAATACTGAAGCTGAGATGGCAAGACAGGATCCCCGAAACGGAAGTCTAGAACGGACCAGAATCCTCAGCATTCACACCGTGTTGAGGCAACTGTAACTACGTTGAAGTGGCCATCTCGTGAGGATGGAAGATACACGTCTACAAAAACAACTCTTCTATGGTGATGTTGGCACGGCTACTCGTCGACAAGGAGGACAAAACGGCGTTAAAAGGACACTTTGAGGAACTCTCCGAAACGACTGCAGATCAACCGGGCGACCTTGGAGGACCTCGCCCAGAACAGACTGACAAGGAGAAGAAAAGTGCAGACCGGCACAGCCATCTACGAAGCAAATCGTATCTTTGTCGCCAAAGCCGAAATGGAGGCTTGCAAGTCACAAATGCCTCGACTTCTCAATGCCAGCGTTCAGCCTCTTCCAACATACCCACGGAGTCAACGAACGTTCTGGGCACCAATCAGTCTCGTAGGACATCTTCGGACACAATTGGCCAACAGCCGGACAACGTCTACTCAGACTCGCCCCTGCCGAAAACGCCGCGACGATGGTCACCCCCGTCACCGCCGAACACACTTTCGCTGCCCCGTCCCCATCAATCACCGGCATCACCCGCCGTGCCCCAATCCCTGCGTCGACCACGGCGACCAGCTCCACCAAAAACACGACATCACTCCTATGGGACGACATCCGACGCCCCCTCGCCTGTTACAATCACCACCAGTGCCCTCACCTCCAACGATGTGGATTCTGTACATATCTGTCTCCATTGCGATGGCACATTCACCTCACACATAGGCCTAGTCGGTCACAAGCGAATCCATCTCACGGAGGCTGGCGAACCAGTGCCTGGAGCATCAACCTACACTCGTCGCATCTGCCTCAACTGTCCTCACTGCACGTGCACATTCGTTCACCGAATGGGCCTACTAGGCTTCATGCGCATTCATTAAAACCTGCGGTTGACGACCGCCGGTTATACCACGTCATCGTTCCTTCCCCCACCAGCACCAGCACCAAACAACAACGTCACCCATCACAAGCACTCAATTGCCACCTCCTACGCAAGTGAGAAGTGTACCTCTCGGCTCCTTCTCCATGTGGCTCCTCTGCTGCATGTGTGATCCGAGTCTGAGACTATCACGGTGCCCACTGAGGGTTCACCACTGTTGGTTTGCTTTTTACATGAAACAGTTTTAGCGTTAAAAGGCGTTCTTCTGACTAGGCGATGTTCATGGAGTAATTTTTCCAGCCACAAATCTGATGTCGGCCTTTCTTAGGAACTTGTACTTGCCTAATTTTGTCGAGATATAAGACTCCTCTGTAAGTTACTTCGATTGCCTGGCCGTACGCAAAACTACGGGCATAGGCTCTGTCACTCTTCTGCTCGCACGTGAGCCGTTGTTGCGGGGTTTTAGTTGATGAAGGCAGAGGATTCGATCGTTGTATCGAGTTTCATATATGTTCTAATGTTAAGGTAACAAATGACCCCTCAAAATAAAGAATTTTCTTGCAATTTTTAGAACTGTTAAGAGCGACTCGTCTGGCGAAATAATTTAGTTGTAACATAGTATCAGAGTTAGGGTTAGCGCGCTCCAGAATCCCCGACATCATCGGCCGTCTCAACGCATGTCTTGCTATTGCTGGCTAGACCTAGCGATCGTTGTTCTGCTGACGCCTCAATTCCCAACACCAAGGACCCTCAGGCCCAGCACCACAAATCTGACTTAATCAGATCATTCAGCTACCAAGTCGACGTCATTTCTGACCGTGGTTTGGAGAGATGACGTCGCGAATGAGCTCCCCTCAGGGTCGGGGGAGGGCATGATCGAATAATCTGGGACGATAGCTTTTTATTGTAGCACATCAGGCGGTGGCTCCGATCGATCATGCGTTTTCCACATTCTAAAAGTGCTCCATTATCCAAAGTCGTGGTATTCTTCAGTGGTGCCACCCATCCAGCAGTGGACGCGTAAAAGCCACGTTTCACTGTTGTAGAACAGGGGATCTTTGACTGTAACCTCACGCAAGGGAATCTTTTTCTTCTGTTTGACCTCGTGGTCAGGGTGAGAGCATTTTCAGAGTCAACAGAAAGTGTTCGCACGAGTTGTACAAATGCGAGTTATTCTCCTTCCGACTTTGGCTCCTATGCAATACAAAGGAACCAAGGTAGACAGTATTCGACGGCCTCGTGCTTCTCGCCATCCGGGAGGTGGGTCACTTCATGTGGTATCATGCCACCGAGTCGTACTTTTTCCCCAGCACTTAATTTTTTCCCGAATTTTTGGGAGGCTACTCCTATGAGGTCAACGACGGATTGCGTTTCCTCGAGGCACTTTCTACTCGGAATGATGTCGTCGACATAGTCAAGGTCAGATATGAGAAGGTCTTGCATTACCTGGACACCCTCGTAGTTGGGGGGATTCTCTGGACAGGTCGACGTCCTCCACAGGAGGACACAACCTTGTTGGACGTCAACATTGACAGTGAAGCGTCCGCTGTCTTCGCGGCAAGGCGGGCTGTTTGTTTGAGTGAATTGATAATTGTTGGTCAAATTCTTGACCTTCTTAGCCACCTAGAGAGCACTTCAGTTGGCCGACTCGAACGTTCTCGCAAGGCTGAGAAGACAAAATATCGTCCTCTGCTGAAAACAATGTTCCTAGTCCAGAATTCGTCACAGGGTGAGTATTTAGTCGGCCAAACCAGGGCAGAGTGACTGGGACGAACGTATTTCGCGCGCCATTGGTTGGAGAGTTGGAGGCTAGGATCAATATTTTGAGTTCGCGGATGCTAGGTGGGGCGGACGGAGAAGCTCTATGACCAATGTTCACTACGTTGGAAAAATAGATGGAATGCTTACCTTGTTTAATTCCCGAGGAAATTAATGCGCGAACTTGGAGTAACTCTTTCGAAACAGACCTTTTCAGGCACGGTCCGAAATTTGATATGAATATTTGAGTTGAAATGCTTCAGCTACTGCGAAATAACCGCGTAATATTCACAAACCGCCAACAGGCAGCCAGTAGTATAGAATTGTGTAATTGTTTACCGTACTGACAAAACAGGTACGATGGAATGATATCATCGTAGGGAGAGAGTTAAGAATGAGGAGAATCGATGAGACTGATCGATGGAATTTTCGTAATCATTTAGGGCTTGCCATTACGGTTACCATGGTCCCAGTCGAGTTCCATGCTTCGAGGAACTTTAGTCGGGGTTTGATGGGGACAACGTAGGAAATCGTTCATCTCGTTTCCACCATCCCTCAAAACGTCCCACCACAGCGAACACACTGCGACCTTCTGGACGTCCAATGACTCACTTGAACTGTGGTTTCCTGGACAGCTGTTGCATGAGACGGTTTGTTAGGGGCATGGTCTCCGGCAGTTACTATTCGAAGGAGGGAAACATCCACCTTATCTTAATGCTGCTATGATTTGCAACATTATATGGTTAACAAATTCGCCAGATTTATACCCAGCAATGCCTGTAGAACTTACTGTTGGGTAATCGGATGCTCCTTGTTCGTCAGGTTCGAGAGCACTCATTTCGCAGCTGGCTTCCCTTGGAAGTCCTATTATCTGCAGCCCGTGAATGCAGCCCAGACCTATTCACGGATTCCTGTCCTCCCTGTCTGGGGAGGGGGGGGGGCTGAGGACCAAGGTATGTTGTAGTGCGATCCCTTGCGTAACAATGTCTCCTCCTGTTGCACGATCTGGCAACATATGTAAAATCAGAAGCAGAGACCCGATGATTTAGCTAACCTACTTGATTTGGAAGTCCCCTACATTGACTGCCTCGCAGGTTTTCACAACTCGAGTCCTTTTCCACTTCGTCAAGTCTGCTCGACGTTCTCTCCACATAAATATCAGTCGCCGAGGTCATAAATGGCAGGGTCATTGAAATCATATCAAAAAGGCTTGGTGCCACTATTGTTGCTCATTCATGACGAACGGAACAATGATCTTCGAATGAATTATCAATCTCACACATTTAAATCAATGCCTAATGGGTATTTACGTTCCTCTCCTGACTATATTCAGCGGGGCGCCTTTTGTATATTACGACTGCCTTTTCCTAATCAAACAGGCAGTGAGGTTCTCTTCCTTATGAATGACAAAGTTTGACCTTTATTGCAAATGATTAAATCCATCCTGTTACCCTTAAATTCTCACCTGTATTTTTTAGACACCTCGGATGAATAAGACCTAGAAGCCTACTTCCACTCTCTGTGCTCATCATGTCGACCCTTGGTACAGTCTCCACTCCTTCAAACCCGACGGCAGTGGACAGCTCAGAGACCCTCGATCCAGTGTCAGTGGGGGACCCGCCGTCCTCAACCTCCGGCTTCGATCAGCTCTCTGATGCTGGTCCCACGGCCGCCGCCACAACAACAGATGCTGTTACCTGCAACAGTGATAGCACAGGAGCTGAAACCGCTAGGTTGGATCCGCCGGCTGTCTCTTGTTCCTCACCCCATTACGATTCTACGGCGACTGCCGCTGCCGCTGCAGCCGCAGCAATGGCTACCTTTGACTACCTGGCTGGGATGCTCTCAGGTGCCAGTCAGAGTCTGTACAACCAACTGTCACCTGCACCAGCTCAGATCCCGCAGGATGCCCCTAGGAGGAACTCCAATTTACCTGTCGACGCCATGAACGCCCTTTTAACGGCTGCCGATCCCTCCTCTAATGCCATGGACGCTTTAGCGGCTTCCACTCTCCTGTGTGAGTAACATGATCTCAAGTCTTCAGGTGGTCCTTGTTTTTGTACAGGCTGGTTTACCTTGACTACAAAACTGCACGGAACCACCAGGGTTCCCTCCAAACGCGTCGAATGAATCCGATCGGTTAAAGTCAATTGGTAGATTACCATTTGATCCAGGTCTCTCGGCGTGTTTTTGTGCAATGAGTAAAGTTAAAAAATATGTTCGTCTACAATCAGTTTGGCTCGAACTTGTTGCTGATACATGATGTGAGAGTTGTGAGTGAGAGAGGAAGGCAGAGGGTGGAACTAATACTGATAAGAGCATGCAATTTCCTCACTTTAATAAAATAGACGCAATCTGGACTGTCTCGACGAGCCAAAACCGCAACTTGGAAGGTTACCGATTGACAGATAAAATCGATCCTCCTCCGGGCTTAAAGCAGGCTACAATTTCTCTTTCTTAATGATGCTTTTACTGCGGGTCTCGCCGATGTGAGGTCCAATACGCTTTTGAATTCTGGTCCGCGTGCACGCATGTGGCATGCTTAGACGGCGTTTAGCCACATCAAACATCCCTCTCGTTTTCTTCTCCAGTACTCTTGTTTTGCTACTGGAAAATGATAGGTGTGGGAAGAGGGAGGAATGTAGATGTTGGACAAGCCTTCCTTCCTTCCTTTCTTTGTCTCTGTCCCTCTCTCACTGGAGGCTTGTAAACCTCACTTTATGAGGACCACTACTGACCGGAGAGACAGCGATGACTTGAAGGCGAGTTGGTTTATAGTGAAAGCCACTTACTCGGCACCTGTCGCGCTCTCTTCTTACACTCTTTCTGTTTCATTGACAAGACAAAGTATGGCTGTACAGGTCCGTGGACACAGTGGTTAGCGAGGGCAGACTAAGCGCATGCTGGCTCCCACACGCAGGAGAACAAAACTTTAAGAGAAAGGTATCAGATCTCTCATTTAATTTAACTGTTTTAGAGGCAACACGAAAAAGAGACCACTGCGGCCATTAAGCTATCCTTCCAGCCACAACAGCGGTACGAGATCACTGTGCGTTACTGGAATCCATGCGTTTTATCGAGTTTCATCGTCTTCCGTTCTGGAAGGCGGAAGTGAGTTTGATGTATCTACCATATTATGCGGAAGGTTTCGAACAAATAGGGATTAAAGACAAGAAGACCGTTCAAAGTAGCATGGTTACATAGAAATCGTCAATGAATCGCTTGGATTGGGCAATTCGACGGCGCATGTGGAATTATCTTTACTGTATGGAGCTCAGAAAGGATAATTCTGGTTTTCCTTGCTGGAAGCAATTCATGTTCTACTGTGTATGGATGTAGTAAAATTGCAAAAGCTCCCACGTCATCAGGTGACGCCCATGCTTATCTGAATTTTCTGGTCAGTCCAATGCAGCCTCCTTGCGACTAGCGTCAGCGGATGACTCAACAGAACTCCGGGCTGACAAACAGCCTCCCAAGTCGCTCTTTGGAATTCCTAGGAGATGGTGAAGCATACAGAGTCTGGTTGGAGCCCTAAATTAACACAAAGGTGGACCTACTGAATAGTGGCAAATGAGTGAATATATCTTCATAGTTTCCATTTAACTTACTTTGATGTAGATTGGTCGAAGTAATCCGAGTTAAAAAAACGTACAGCCTTCGCTTGACTCCCTTAGATTTCGCATTGTCAACCGGGAAGTCAACTTACCGGTCAATAGTGTCCGTTGAAAGCCCAGATCGAGTAGTAGATGGACGAAACTGATAGAAAGACCCAAATTAAAACTTTTTTGTGCGCCTCCTAAGCTCCTACCCTAAGACGCTTAGGAGACGATGAAGCAGCAACAAAGCTCATATTCTGTCGACAGCATGCGGAGTCTAGTTGAAGCTCCAATTTTGCACTGGATTGGAACGACGAAATATTGGTAAATAAGTTAATAAACCCTCGCAGTTTTTGTCTAACTTACTTTGATGTAGATTGATCGAAGTAAATTAAGTTAAGAAGTGCAGAATTCAATTGATTTTCACGGAGTTAGCATGGTTCACTGTCGGGTCCAGTTTATGCCCAACAGTTCTGTGAATATAACGATGCCTCCTCAAAGCAGGAGGCCCTTCAAATAGCCGTGGTGAAACCAGAAATACTGTTAAAGCACTGTTACTATTTCGAAAACTAGCCGGACGATTAATTTTTTCATGCCATAACATTTTACGTTTATGGCGTGAAATGCCGATAAGACCACTTTTCACACAAAACAGGCATAAATATAAACTCTCCATTAATCCTTTCTGGTACATAAGCACAGAAGATGAGGGAAAAATACTTTCTGAGTGATTAATATGCTATTCCGAAACCCATGGCGTAGCTGGAAACATTATGGTTCGAAAGCCAGCATGAAATGCTGGATGAATAACCTTAGTATTGTGTGCCATGCTCGACGATGCCGCGATCCCGTTTGGCAATCTTTCCTATTTTCTAAGGGGCCTGTCGCACATTAAATTAAAATAAGTCAGTTTATGGGTTTGCATTTTTGGGACATATTGTTGCGTTTATTGACGAAAGTATATCTTTCACTTAATGCATCGATAAAAGCATCAAGTTTCTTTCTTTTGCAGCAAGAGATCATTGCGCATGTTGGACCAGCATTACTAATTGTGTTTGGCATTGTCTTCGCTAGGTACTATTGGTTTATCCCATAAGTTCGTGTGGTTCTTAATCATTCGAAATTTTACCATATTATTATTTATGTGCTTGTTCCATATTCGCAGAATTTTTCAGTTATATATCCTCCTTCGTTGTTCACGACCTCCTACCAACCTTTAGGCAGTTTTTCAATCCCGCGCTTGGGAAAATCCGCGGGTTTGAACGCAAAGAATTCGTCGATCCAATCTTGACGGTCCGCATCCTCATCGAGAGATACTTCGGTCAACTTATTTTCGAGTGACCGTAAAAGATGGTAATTCGGCGGAACAAGGTCCAGAGAATATGGAGGATGCGAAAGAACCGTCCAGCCGAGCTCTTTATTGGCAGTTTTGGTGAATTTTGCGACGCGGGGCCTGGCGTTTTGGTGCTTCAAAATAACACAGCTTCGACGATTTTGGCGTTTTTGTTGAATTTTTCTACCTAGACAAAGTTTTCGGCTGTAAAGCTCTAAATTAATAGTCTGATTCTTTTCAAGCAATTCGTGATGGAAACCCTTTTCCATCTCCCACCGGACACACACCATCGTCTTGCGAGGTTGAAGTTCAAGCCTGGTTCGAAGTGTTGCCGGCATGTTGGGCTTTAGCCATCCTTTTCTTCCTTTCATATTAACGTAGAAGCACAATTTTTCATCGCCAGTAATAATCAGCTTCAAAAATGGTTTACGTTTTTGACGGACGAGGCGGTGTCGGGTCAGCAATGTACAGAAACATTTACGCGCTGAATTCTGTTTCTTCACTCACTGCGTACGGAACCCAAGAATCGGATGAACTAGTATAACCTTGGGCTCATATTTCCAACGGCCAGCCGACCCTGGTTTCAATCTCGGGCCTTGCTGGTCTGTAGTAAGGTGGTATGACTGGTTTATGGCGGCAAATAAGTCTGGAATGATCATATCAGTTTCTGTTTTTTATAAGCATTCCTAATACACTTCTATGATCAGCCACCTCACTTCGCGTTTTTCGAAACGGCTCTTAATCGCGCTGGGCTCGACTGAAAACTTGTAAATGCTAGTTTTTTTTGCCCTACCTTACAGCCTCGCTCATGTATGCCAGTCAGCAAACTTCGGTAGCCGCTGAGCAGCAGCAGCAGCAGAACGGCAAGTCAAAACCCGGACCTGCCGCCTGCCCTCCCCCAACCACGCTCCGAGAACGGCAGCACACACCCTGCTCTCCCTCAGGTCAGTCACGGTCAAAGCAGTCTTCTACGACTTCCCAGGACCAGTGTGCCCCCTCCCTCTCTCGTGTTGCTACTCCGCTAGAGGCGCTCAGTCAACCCGGTGCCCCCGCTGCTGCCTCCGGTTGGAATCTGCCCCATTTCTCAGCGGAAACCGGCGGTGGAAATGGGCTGGGGAATGACACTCTCGGACGACAACAACAGCTCTCCCTGGCCGTGTCGACACTCTTGGAGAGCCAGCGCAAAGCCGCCGCTGCAGCCGTGCTGCCTCGAACCTTACCCCACTCTGGGGACCGAGGAATCCCTCAGGGGGCCGTGGTGCCATTCCTTCTGCCGACGTCAACCAATTACGCCGGCCTTCATACCCCTGGTGGGTGCCATACCTCTGAAATTTTTCCTGGTCACACCAAATACATCTTGAGTGGAGGGGTGAGGGGGCGGGGTTCGCTAAGCGAGGAACGGTACAAAAAGTTAACAGTAAACAAAACAAGCATGTCCCTGTGAGCTTGTTTGAGGGACAATTCATTCGTGTTCGGTTACTGACTTCGTTGACATGCATAGGAAATTCCGTCTTCTGCGATGTTATGTTGCCATCCAAATAGACCAGAGTGTGGAAAACATCTCAAAGACTAGAAAAACGAGACTGAAGTTACCTCTCCCAGCCTATCCACAATCACCAGTTAGTTATCGCTGAAAGCTTGGAGGAACCGTATGGTGAGATTTGAAATTTTGCAGCGTAAGGAATAGAAAGTCTGCGTTTTTGATTCATCAAATCACTCTCCTCTGAGTGGTCATCTCTTCAGCGATAGGCGTTTTGGTCGTCGGCAGAAGGCTCCATTTTTGCACATAAAACGGTCGGCGAATGTTTGCGAATAACCTTTTCTATGCTTACCAGTCCTTCCTTTAACGCACCCGAAGAGCATACTGTTTTTGATGCCACAGTGGAGCGCAGGGTCGAGCGAGAATGCCAACCCTCAGAAGTGCGTTGAAGGCAGATCTGCCGTCCCCAAAAACACACGACTCCTAGGACTGTTAGGTAGCAATTATGCAAAGGAGGTAGGGAATTATGCGATCGCATCGAGCGTTCTCACACCGTGAGGCCTGTCAGCAGGAGCTTTGGGTTTCGATCGAATCGCTGTTGTCACAGTTTCCTTGGTAATTTGGGAGTCGAAAGTGAACGTGTAGTTGCTGAATCTGCGGGATTGTCGTTGCAGCTGGAGTAACGCGTGCTTCTTCATCGCCTTTCGCGCAATAGAATACTGAATGGAAAAGGATTTGCGCCCATCGTGCTATTGAGGACAGGTTAATCGTAGGGAGGGAAGTTTCATCTGATGGGAGAATTATTTTAGCTCTGCTGCACACCTTTTTGATTTTGAAGGTATGGATAAGGACTGGAATGAAGGGTCTTAGTACTGTGTTCCTGTAAGAAAATTCTTCGTCATTCGCGCCAACCTTATGCTTAAGTTCACGTGAATGGATGCTTTTTCGTCTATATTCTCTTCTATGAACGCCCCCATCTTAGGAATACTGCAGCACACTGACGTTGCATTTGGCCGGACAGGTAAACACTTCGATCATGGTTGCGTATTTAGTGAGAGCTTTCCGATGCTACCTCGCCCACTTTAGCTAGGGGAAGCCAATAGAGATTTTTTCACGGGGTTGCAAATGGTAAGGTCCAGACACAATGCCGACAAAACCCGGGGTCCTTCGAGACTTGAGGCCGGGCTACTGCTGTCTGACAAAAAAGAAAAGTGTCAATCGCCGCCTACCATTCATGTGTCGTTAACCCTCTTCTTGATTATTGGTGGTCAGTCACTATGCCCTTGCCCTCAAGGGCTGTAGGCCGGAATTCCGAAGCAAGACGAAAGCGCTCTGTTGTACCGTCCTGCTGTCAGGCTAGGTCTATGGACGTGACTCTATGCCACTCTCAAGGTGTTGTATTGAGACGCCACCGAGGGGCTCTAGCAATTCGTTGAAAAGATTAGGAAATCTTTTCACGCATTTATGTCCTGCGACGAAATAACGGTGCCCTGAATTGGTTTCCGAGATCTTTGTGGGAAACTTGTCAAGGCTTTCTAATCCATCATAACGTATGAGTACCAAAGCGTATTCGTGGACGTTTTTGTGGTCAGAAAGCCTGTCCAATGAGATTGGGCAGAACGACACTATGCGAAATTTAACACATAGGAGCAATGCGGTTGGCACTTAACTGGTATAAATTGCTTTTTTGAGCTAATTGTATTAAATTTTACTGCATTACCTCGGGCACTAAAAAGCGTTAGAATACCGATTCTGAAAGAGCGAGTCGCATTTCAGTGCAAACGGAAAATGATAAAATACCAAGGTGTACTCAATCAAGCAGGTTGTTTACACATTAGGCCTCAGAGACGTTCATATTAGAGACGGAAAATATATCGTACTCGGACCGGACGAAGTCCAGATATCGTCAGGCATTGTCCGTGTTTTGTACCACAAACGATTTGACTACATTTTTGCGGGATGATTCTCACCCCTTCAGTGGTACACTGTTCACTTTCCACATACTTAAGTTTTGCTCAGTTTATCTATTTCATTGCAGGTTCCTTCCAAAACTGCTTGACAGAACGTTCATCAAACACCTGTACCAAAAGCGACTCTGATCCTTCCCTTGAGTCCTTTAGCAGCGTGTTTGCCAAACTCGCCCAGGATTTGAACCCCGGCCAGGGAAATTCATCCGTTTCGGTGAGTGTTTTTACTTCCCCTTCAATCTTTTATAAAAACGGACTATGCAGTGCCTGCTGTTATCAGAACGTTGGCTCGAGTTCGAAGTTTACGACATGCCTGAATTGACCAATCGGCGTCTAAGGCATAAAAAACTGGTGCCTTGGCGATTTCCGATGTCTCGAATTTTCACTGGGGTATCTAAGCACTAACGAGTCGTCCGTTTTTGTCGGGTTGAAAATCTACTTGTGGATTTACTAAATTCTTTTCTTAAACATATGCATTGTAAGTTGACCGGACTATGCATGATCAACAGATGGCTTCGAAATCAAACGCGCTTCTAGCCAGCAGCCATGGCGTCAGATCAGCATTGCCTTTTATAGCAGAGAGGCAGTTATCTTTTTTCCGTTGATTCTATTCGCCATCAGCCGGTTTCGACCCTCCACTTAAAACAGATGAAGGATTGAGAACGTTCCAACTCTTCTGTCCGAACTCTTTACCGTGGCCTGGCTGGTTCTGAAGATGCACGTCTTTAAACGCCGGCTTTTTTCATATTTTAAGGCTTGTTTTCGATGTGACCGAGTTCAAAAAAGTTAACTAGTCATGAGATGCTCAGCGTCGTGCCAAATTGTCAATTTGTTATGGTACTTTTGTAGAAGAAAACTATTTGAACTTATGGTAGTTTGTCCATCTTAATCAGGCCAGTCTGGTGCCTTGTGCGTGCCAGCACGTGCTCATAACTGACGTAGCTGTCTCGGCTTTCCTTGCCGCTGTGCCATCATAATTCGCACCGGAGACGCCTGATAATGTTGGTCCGGGTACAAAAGGCTTTTCTGCGGATTCAAACGCCGATTGGAATTTGTAAAAGTACTCTGTGGCCAAAAGTCCCTGCTCATGTTTTTGTTGGACCGATGATACTTAGTGAGAAATCTGTTCGCAGTGGTTTCCAACAGCTCGATAAAACATGGAACGCACGGGTGCTGCTTAAGGCGTGAAATTCCCCGGTCAAAACTGGAACCGCGAGTGCTAACGTCCTTAACAATCACTGGTCTGCATGTCTGCCGTCCCATCGGGCTCATTTGACAGAACGCAGTTGTGTTGACAACCGAAGTGACCAGGTAATCTTAGCGTGTGTGTTCAGGTGATACTCGGACGTCACACGGACAGCCAGGCACTGAATCTCAAGATTGGATTGCCCTTGCTCATCGTCCGGTCATAAGCACTCCACCAACTTTTGATTAATGCCTAATTATCTTCATGTCTTTCCGGTTAAACTGTACGCAACTTGTCGGTGCGATGACGTCAGGGAGACGAGCAGATTGCTCCCACAACCAAAAATAACAAAGGATGTTGAGGAAGTTTTTCACAAAGTCTGCCTGAAAATTCCAGCGGTATGGGCTAGGCGAGGGTGTTTGGTTTTTGCACATGTTTTATGCTGGGCAAACGTGCTAGAGGCGGACGTGTATGCGCTAGCTTGCGACCACTTGCCTACCCTCAATTCTTCCTCTCATGCTCAATTTTCGTCCTTCTTCAATTATAACCACCACATGACTTCATGCATCCCGATAAGTTTTCCTCCTAAAGTTCATTCTGTCGTCGCAGGCCTTTCCAAAACAACCTAAAAGATTTGCGTGCTGTTGACTATGGCCACGTTATCTCTGACTGAAGGAACTTAGCGGATTAACTGACATTTACCAGTCAGAGTCAGGCCTATTTAGGTGAATTTCGCATTTTTCCAACAATGCAGGTCTAGGTTGCATGATGTTTTGAACGGCGAGGGCTGGCCACCTCACACGAGTGCCATCTAACCATGCTACCGGTGATCATCTGCATTTTCTTTTTTTAAAGTACATCGAAACTGCATGTGGAATGAGCGAATGTCACCTTTGTTATGGTTAATCTGACGTGAAATGCCAATCTTGCTTAACCGACATTTATCTCAAGACCTCGGAGTTAGAAGGGGTCACCAATTTGGAATTTGACCTGTGCGCGAGAACTGGGTCTGTTCTGTTTGATCTAGTCTTGCTTAAAAGAATTGGAGTTTTAGACAGTATTTATTGTCACGAATAGAGAAGAATATGCGCATTCCAGGTTCTTGTTGAAAAGAAGACGAAGGCACTATCGCTGGAACGGTAGCTTTATTGGTCTGAGCTTTCGAACTCGGTGAAAGTACTACGCGAATAAATGTACTATAAACCATCTAGTAGTGGCATTCACCGATCTATTCCGAGAACCGAACGAACGTGGACATCTCCGTCTTTCCATTTCCGGTTCTAAAGCCCATGCAGGTCGTGGTGTGATGACTGGTAGAAAATAATTGTGCGGTGTTACATGAATGCTTCAATAGCCATTTCTGGTTTACTTGATGCCATCAACCAGGGAGACTCCGAGCACAGGCCCTGGAGAACACGAGATTTGAACCCAGTTTGGTGCCTAATCGAGAATTTTTGAGTGGTGGAATCGCCTGCTAGACCTACGGGCCCGCGTCCTCATCCAATGTCCCTTTCTCAGCAACGCTTCTGCAACATCATGGTAATATAATGAAAAGCCATAGTGAGTTCAAAGATAGATGAACGCAACCAGTCCGGATATCGAAAGGTAGCAAAGGCTTAAATTTTTTCGTCTTCCTCCAAGGAGGGAGATTAGGAACTTTGATACACAGATTTTTGACAGAGTTACATCTGTCAGAGTGAATAAATTGTGTTTGCAAGGATAATTAGTGGACATGTTAAGGAAAACCCAACCGGATGCTTTGTTCGGATATATTCTCAGTAAGAAACTGTCTCATGAAACATGATTTAAGTCGGAAGGTCCAAAGGTACATTTGTATAGACAAGCGTCTGTGCCCAAAATTCGAAGCATCGAGTGGACAACCAGAGCCACAGCATGCGGTGCACTTAGTCTTTTTTCTTGGATACAGCAAACAAGGTATCGGGACTAATAGAAGAGAATTGCAGAGTTACAGGAAAGTTACTTCAATGATGCTAAGGCGAGTTGAAAACCATGTGATCGAATTGAGGGATTTAGCACCCGGTGTGGCCTCGTAGCTCAGTTAGCTGGAGCGCCGGCTGTTCTGAAGCCCTCCCCTTGCTGTCGTGTCGCCGAGTTTTTCACAGTTGGGTCAAAATGGATTGTTTAAAATATGCCAAAATCCCTATTAATTAAGTAAACCCCATAGTCATCTGGTGGATTATATATTGATTCCTTAGGAAATCCTGCCCGGCAGTCAGCTTACTGTATTAGATTTGGTGGATTCCCTACGTTGCAGCAGGTTTGGCGGAAAAGCTGACTCAAAAATCTATCCATCTACCCAACCCTCTCCTCCCACACCAGTCGCCGGCTTCAGATGCGAAAACAAAGTCATAACGACCGGAGGTGGATGTGGGCGCGGTAGTGAACAAATCTAAAATACCGGTTTACGCGGTCCACACGATAGTTCGACCGTCGTTGTCGACGATGTCCACCGTGTACTCCACAGCAAGGTGAAGCAAGGACGGTACCTTGCGCGTGGATTAGTTTATAGTGAAAGTAGACTTGCGCAGCATCTTCCACACTCTCTCCTCCTCCCCCTGGGTCCGGTGTCAAGACAGAGTCAAGAGGACCGGAGACGGGGGAAGGCGCAGGTGGATGGCACGGTCGAGCCCGCACCTGAGGGCTTCACTCCACACCACTTGGTCCACACAGAAAATGACCAGGTTTTAAACCAACAACAGAAATGGGAAGGAGGAAGGGCGACAGGGGTCCCAGTGTGCGCGAAGTCAGCCGGTAATTGGGTCTGCAACCGCACGCCGAAATGTCGGCATTTGTTATAGTGTGTATTCCGATAACCGCTGCCAGAATCCGATATGGCCCCCGTGTAGGTCCAGCACACCTACCACGTGGCCCGTTTTAGGGGCACCCATGGCGTGTGTCACCAATTCGCTTTTGGGACGTTGGTGAACCTCGTCGCCTTCAATGGATGGACTATCCGACACTCATTAATCAATCTGCCGATCCAGAAATATGATCAATGCTCGAACCCAAACAGTGATCAGGACGTCCTGTCATAGTCTTCATCCAGCAAATTTTCCGGTAGTAGGAAGAAGAGAACTCTCGAAGACGTCCATGCTATTTGAAGGACGCGTTCTTCGAAGTGACGCACGCAAACACGGGGACGTGCGCACTTGCGTGGAAGTGGGGAGTGAATTTGTAACACATTCTTAAAACGTTTTAGCGATGTGATTTGCGCGTGTTTGCTGACAGAATCATCGTCGCCACACATGTATGGCGCAAAAACTGGCGTGCTCGCACAAACGCGCCCCACTTGATCAATTTTTATCGCCCTGTCCTTGTGCAGTCCGTTCGGTATGGGCGCTAGCGGTTGACTGCCTGGACACTAACTAGCTGGGTTGTGGTCCACCCCTACTTTTCCGGTCTTGTAGACTGTTTTTTTTACTGATGATTAGAAAGACGTACGTACAGGTATTCGAACACTCTAAGATTAAGCCACGAAGTTTGGTGGTTATTTCGTGCCTCCTGGTCTAGGATGCCCGTAGTATGACCGTCTTGGGCCACGGATAACCGGGGCATTATGTCGTGCTAGCTTTATACCCTCAGTATAACGGACCATTGTTGTCGCCTGTTGTACCAATGGTGTCAGACGTAGCTGGTGGATGCATCGAGTGATTTGCCTGGTTTTTTCTGCCTCGTAGTCGACGGCACCTGCTGTTTCTGAGAGGCAGCACCGACTTTCGGAGCGCCAACCTCACCATCTATTTCCACATCAACCGCTTTCCACTGTAAGACAAAGACGACTGCGAATGGCCATGCGGTCGATCTCGTATAAGGCTTCTGTCTATATGCACCGCACTCACTGGTCGTAAGTGCACATTAATTAGACTTAGGAAAAACCCTGATTTCTGAATTGAGGAGCCCCCAAGATTCTTTTTAGATTGGCACCATACACACGTAGATGTTCTGTTTTAACTTCGTCCCGCTACTCGTCATTCTATACGCATCCCTCAGGGTCTTGGAAGCGATGAGAAGCCCTTAGCGTTAAACGGTGACCTCGAGGCGAAT
>CACRXP010000791.1:97487-112044 GCA_902702965.1 Spirometra erinaceieuropaei
CTCCTCCTGCGGCCCCAACCCACCAAAGGTTTCGTTTGAGAATGATTTCGCTATGCTTCGGTCTTCTGCGACATCCACTGCATCCGCGCATGAATTTGCCCTTCCACGGTTCTTTCACTCTCCGCCTCCCCTCTCTCCTGCCATGGCCAGTCAGATGACTGCTCTCTGGTCGCCGTGGTTACCACCGCTTGGTTGTGCGGGTGGCGGTGACGGCCCCATCCTTTCAACAGCCACCTCGCTTGACCCGCCGCTGAAACTATCGGATCTGTCTTCCCTCCTGCCCCACCAGCAACAACAGGCTCTGGGATTGTCGAGTCTGAACAGCCTAGCGGTAATAGCTCTGACCGGGCACATGGATTTATTTGCTATGCTTGTTTCATGAACCCCGCACTTTTCACGGTATACTTGCCAAGCGCGTATGCCACTTGAGTACAAGATTATGTAACTTAGAGGTCGAATCTCGCCTTAGCGGAATGCTAATGTTACTTTGACGTCAGAATGCCGCGCACAACCTGTCAATCCATCACACTGCCTCATTGGAAAGTCCATAGTCTCTTTTTGGACTTTTACTGTAAAACCGTTTGCAAAGCACTTTAGATGGAGATTCATTTTTGGGAGACGCTGTTACACCTGCCTGTCTCCTTCAGCCGATGATGCGCATCTTAGGCGGTGTTTGAGGACTAACAGTTATAGATGATTTTTTTTAAAAAACTGCCTTTACGGAGGCTTCTTTGGTGACCTAATTGTTTTTCATCTTATTCATAGGAATTGGAGAAGTTAAGGGAATTCTTCTTACAACTTGTCAAGGATCATCGTCGACTGGAGGATGAAAAAGAAGTTCAGTTAAAAACCCACCGACGGACGCAACTTGAGAAACTAAAGGAACAGGTACAAATGATTTTTTTCCCAGAGTAAATTTAAACTAGGTGATGGAGACTAAGCGTGCGGAATTTAACGACTTCACGAAATTCGTGACCTTCGTGAACGGTCGTTAGGTGGGTACGAAACTAAAGGCTTAATAAAAAACAGCCGGCAGAAGTTAATCAGGATAGGTGCATAAGCGATGAGGGATGTTGTTCGAATATATGGGTGAGTTTTATGTGGAGAGTGGGTGGATAGGGTGGGCAAGTGTTGATCAGAACGAAAACCTGTCAAACGACGTTGGGATACACAGCGCAGGACATTAGTCGGTCCTGTGGAGGGTGAGTGGACGGAAGTGAGAATGGGATACAGGTCACGGTGACTTGCGGGTCGGATGCAGTCACGCAGGCGGCATTGGCGGGCCGTGCATCAAACAAAGTGCGCCATATAAAGAGAGCAGTGCGCATGACATTCCAGTCTCTGAAGATGGGTAGACGAAGTAACTACTCGAAACGTCAGATCTCTAACAAACCGCTCCCGGTGAACGCCTCCTCTTCTTTTGAGAATGGGATTCTTTCCTTCACTGACTTACAAAGACAGTGTAAAGGAGATAGTGTAATCCAGCTGCTTACACAGTTTCGGTTTTCTCCGTATTGCCGCCGCCCCTGAATAGCGCAAGCGACACCCTTCACTTGCTCATAGTAGTACAGTAAGCGCTCCCATCCAATCCACTACGTGGCCAATGCCTGCCAGGAGTTTCGTGATTGAGCTTCTCAATACCTCTTCTATAGCCTCCACTCGTTGGTACAACTGGAAATCGTAGATCTTATAAACCTAGTTTGTAACAGCTAAGATGTCATGAGAACAGTCGAACTAGTTTTTGCTCGCGGGTGAGTACTGACAGTTAACCAAGTTAACCGCTAACTACTGCCATTGACCGCCATCTTAAGTATACTCAACTACGTCTCACATGCGCGGAGTGTTCCAAAAGAACGTTTCGTCTTTAGAATCCGGTTGAACACTGTCGACTAAAGAGCGAAATGTGGCTGATGCGTCTCAGATACACTCACCAGATGCCGACCGCGAACATTGTTCAGGCGACCACTCTGCATCGGTCACATATCCTGAAAAGCTTGGTTGCATACAAAGATTACTAACTGAAAATAGTTTCGTTGAGATTAGTCTCCTTTGCTGGGATACCAACCGTCCCTTATATTTAAGGAGGGGAATGGATGCTACAAAGCCACACAAGTTTCATTGGTGGTTAGGATAGGTATAAAATACTCTGACGGTTTGGCGAACCCTCTGTTATTCTTAATGTTTGTCTATTTGTGCCAGCGTAACTAGTTTTCGGTAAGCATGCTCTAAAAACCGCAATTACTTTGCATCTGATGAAATGGAGTTGTTAGTGGGTAAGAAAGACGTCCTATATTCAACTTAATCTGCCTACCTTCTAGTCGATGGGTCTACGCCTTCGGTATGCGTTGGCCTCTGATATAAGAATTTTTGGTAGGGCGATTTTATTTACGTGAAAAGCACATAGTATTTTCTACTGTTTGACCCGGGAGTGCTAACTGGCGTGCCTTAATCCTGTCGTACTTCTAACCTGTCGTGTCTTACGTTTTTTAAACTCTGCTCCTGGGCAGATGCCATAATACAAGTCAAGCCTAACTAGGACAAAGAGAATTAGTTTGTAAAAGCAGGTTTCCTGGTAAGGCACCACCGTAGAAACTACCAGATCATGTTATAAAACTATCGCAAATGATAAAACAAGTCCCTAAATCCCTGGACGTGAAGAAGGGGCATTATTTGACTTTTCCTGGCAACCTGCAACCCCTCTGATCTGTAAGGGATGTGCGTTGCTTTTCTGTCAAGAGGTGATTTTGCGCAGCTACATCAACGGCACTACACCGTCACCATCCGTCTGAATTTTCGCTATGCGCCTTCGCCCGGCGTTCAACCCCTTGAACGGCTATTTTCTGTTAACTTTCCTAGCTATATGCGTCTTTGTTTGTGGACAGTGCCCGCAAGGGATGCGTGAGGGTGTGAGAGAAAGAGAGAGAGAGAGGGGGGGAATAAGTTTCAGGACAAAATAAACACAGGTTAGACGGCTTATTGAAGGCCTCCTGTCGGTGAGTGCACGTCCTCAACTCCGGCTCGTCCGACTCTCGGAGTCGCCTATCTCACTTCCCTACCTTCGTCCCCTCCCTTCACCCGTGGACTTGAGGGAAGGGGGACATGAATTGAGTTGGGCGTGCTAGCGACCGTTCTTGGCAGAGCTTGCAGTTGGTAAGATGGGTCGACGCAAATCAGTTGGTGAGGCGGTCACAGCGATAGCAGCTGCCTAAAACCCCTCCATTCCTCGTTCAGACGCAGACGAGGGCGACGACCACGGCCATGAGCCAGATGCGGGACGGAGCGGTGGCTTTGCTTTTCTATGCGTATGATCGTCGACTACTTATAGCAAGGAATACGAAGTGGTTAACTCCTTCTTCCCTGACCAACAAATAACTCCGAAAGCCCTGAATTAAAATGCACTCATTTTTTGGGGTAGCCACATACAGGTTCTTTGGCCATCATTGTACAGTAGACATGGATTTTAGGGAACGCAACGCCAAAATTGCTATCTGTCCCTTTAGACCGTTGGCAAACGGCTTAGTAGCGTCTAGAGCTACATTCTGTGTACAGCCCAGTACATCGTATTCCGTGGGCCTGACTACCTTTATCTACTCGAGGAGCTTGACTTTCATGGTACTCAGCCATCAGGGTCGTACAGTAGGCGATGAATAAACAGTTCACGCAAATAACTTACATTCTACTCGTGAAGTGTTTCCATTTTTTTCCAGAAATGTTCAAATTCTTGTGGTGGGGCGTTCTGGTGGCCCTTCCAACAAAGATACGTTGTGAACGCTTTTCGCGTAACCCGGAGCTTTTGAACAAGTAGAATACACATTTGAACGGGATGTTATCATCAGCGGTTTTGTCTTTTCTCATCGGTTTTTAAGGGTTCATTAAACTATGGCCTAAGGCACCAAGTTTGTCACTGTCGATTGTCGTGCCTTTTTATTGAAATTCAGTCAACAACCGTCATTTTGGATGCATCACCTGTTAGCTGGCGGTCTATCGTCCAAGTCATATTGATGCGCGTATGTTTCAAAGCGCTCGATTACATTATATTTCTCGAATTATGGCATCAGGTTCTGTTCGGCATCTAGTTATTGTGGTGCTTTTTGATTCCTAGACAGCAAGACGACTGTCTATGCTTGATTTTGTCTGCAACTAATGTTGAACTTTTCGAATTAGTTTATTCGGTTAAGTAAAATGACTTTGTGAGTGTTTAATGACTTTACGAGTCTGTTACACTCGATAACTGTATTTTTTCGCTGCGAATAAATGAAGCTTGCACACCTCAAAGTAATTCGGCATCCATGCACACTGACGATACTCTGGATCTACCCGGACGCCCGGTTACTATCCTAGATTAACAGACATTTGGTCATTAAATGCGATTACGTGACTACCCAGGACTCGGCGGACTAACAGAACTCCATCTAAGCCATTCGCATGGGTTAGGTTTATAAGTTACCTAACTCTATAAGGCCTATGCACAATGCGTCCTTGATATTATTCGGGTTACTTTTCTGGTTGCCCGTCAGGCAGTACGTCAGTGTCTTTTGTGAAGATTGCCGTCGGTGAACCGAAAGCCGAACTGTTAGCCAGAGCCGCCAGAAACGTCTTTTGGAAGCAGCTTTGATGCTATGGTTTCCCTCGCCGTTCAACGCCCACAGAATAGGCTGCCTTCTCCACTGTTATTGACGCACGGTCGTGTCACAGGCTGCTGTTATAGCCGGAACTACAGTTGATTGCATCATGTTTCGCCTGTTTCTATATCTTTTTTGGAAATATCCAAAGCTAGTGTATCGAACTATTTCCTGCGTTGTTCACAATCAAAAAAAACACGACCATCAAAGGTTCACTAATAATTTCCTTTTATGTAAGATCACGTGTGAACGGCTTTCGCCAATTTATCATGATTGTAGGAAGAGAATGAGCAGCCAGATGTGGTTGTGTAGCCGCACCTGAGGTAAGAAAACCCCAGCCGCCTGTAATACGAGACTGGTGCTGATAGGGGGTTTTAACAGGTGGGGTCGGGGAATGCACAGGCGACGAGGTCAAGTACTTGTATGCAAAAGAAAAGTTATTGGGAATGCGCAGTTGTACTTTAAGTGGTTGGAAAATAGTTGCTCTAAACCCTAACAGTATTGTGTACATCAGGTGCGGCTTCATAACCACATATTACCGAATGAGTTTGGGTCTAGGACCCTCACATGTAGCAGCATACAAATTAGCGATCGATGGTTCATTGCATTTCTGACCAAGACAAGGGTGACTATGCTGGTAATTTCCCACTATATGCCGTCACTTACCAACCGTTCCTCAACCCTTGAACAAATGGCAGTAGCATTTATTGACTTCACTGACTGCTTACCGGAGATAAGCCAGAAGGGGTTCATTTACAGCCCCTTTGTCTTTCTCGGCGATACCTACTAAGTTGATTTATTTCGACATAACCGGTAGCCCAGAAGTGGGGTCCAATATAATACCCAATGGCGGGCCTCCATTGAGACGAGCCATTTCCAGTCCGAGTTTTGATGTCTATCAGCTAATAACTTCTATCATCTTTCGACTCAGCGACGGTGGGGTGTTTTTAACTTTGGCATGTTTGTAACGACATTTTTAAATATAAAATTGTGTAAACCTTGACAGGTATTAGTTGCATTGCGCCTTTCCTTCTTCTGTCATCCAGCGAATTGAGAAATTGATCCAGGCAGAACTGAAACGACCGGTTGAAGATCTACGTCTTCTAAATCAGGAAGTGAGTTCCAGTTTTAATAATTTTTGCCCCCAGATGCCTATCTTTCTGTCTCTGACTCTGCGCTCTTTCAGACCGCTTTGTGAAAGAACAATTCCTCGCATTTTCCCGATTCGAAAATGACAGTTAGACCGTCGTTCCCGACGATGTCCACCTTGTGCTCCGCATCAGAGTGGGCGCGGGGATGGTGGCTTGCGCGTGTATTCGTTCCTAGTGACAGTAGAATTTCGCGCCATCCACCTCACGTTGTCCTCCTCCACCAACGTGTCATGACAGAGTCAAGAAGACCGAAGGTGGGAGGGGTGTAGGTGGTTGGCACGACAAAAACCCGCACCTAAGCGCGTGCCATCACAACGACTCTGACCCCACTGATAGGGAGTGCCGTAGAGGCCACATTATGAAGCAGCCATTGCCGCCTTACTCTCAGTCCATCAGTCGGCCACTCCCCACAAGCACATACTGGGCTGTCTGTAAGGTCCGAATTATACAATCAGTAGGCAGTATGGATGAATCAATAGACAGCTTTTGAAGCCACGACATTTGGCGTACCGTGATAGATACAATCGGGCCAGATTGTGTATAGTGACGAATATGCGCTGAGACCGTCGACCTCACCCTCTCTTCCCACTCACAAGCACCTGTCCGCTGTCGGAGTGGTGAGTGGGCGCAGTTACTAACAGGGCTAGAGAGCCTGTCTGTGCGCGCCACATATACGACCTGACCCCAAACACATATGCCAGGAATACACACAAAGGAGGTTGACAGCTCGGATCTCACATGTGAGTGTCATTAAGAAGGAGCCATCGAAGTGTGACTCTCAGTCCACCAGATGACCACCTTACACACAACTACACGCTGAACTGACTGCGTGGACTGAGTGGGATCGTCAGTAGGCAACATTCCGGGCCGTGACTTTTAGCGCACCATGGTAGTCTCGAGTGTGCCAGATTATTAATTGTACGGCATTATGCGCTGAAAGTCAACCTCGCCCACTCTACCTTATCCCGTGCATCATTTGACTGTCCAAACCGGTCAGCCAATTAGTGCTGAGGTTGGGAGAGGTGGCTGACAGAGCTGAGAACAGCTCGCCTGCACGTACCACACGCACGACCTGCCGTCGCACACATCAAGATTTCATACGGGTGTAGACTGCTCGGGTTTCACATTTGGCAGAGGGACCGAATGTAGAACAGACTTCTCACTTACGCGAGAGGTGCCTGCGTCCTGTGACGTTGAAGATATCCATGTGTGACGCATGTGCAAGTGTATGCTGATGTGATCATGTCTGCGGAGATTTTTATGATAACGCATGTGGCCGAGCAGGCCCATGTGATGATTGAATGTGTGAGGTCAATGCGGATATTTGAGGCAATGGCGGCTGGTGTATGTTGATGCTCCTGGGACTGGTTTGCCAGTCTGTACGGCGGATTGGCAAACGATCCGCTAAGCCGATGCTTGATGTGCATATGTGGCGACAGTGTGGGCGGGATAGGTTAGGAGATGCTGAGTCGGTAGGGGTCGCTATGTTGCTAGCAGTGGCCTTCCTGCTGGATGAGGAGTCGGTGTATCTGGTGATGGGAGAGTTCGCGGATGTGCAAGGTATACCTTGTGTGTCGCTATTGCGGCGAATTCCGTTGTCGTGCATACGAATATGACCGAATACGTCTACTCGAAGAGTGGATGTGCATGGGCAGTGCGGACAGCGGAGGCGGATGTGGCGAGTGTACGTAGGGGCTCCCGGCACTGGAGTGTCGGTTCCAGTGTAGTGAATTCAAAAGTGACCAACTAGACCCACGCGCGAGGTGAATGTACTATCACAGTAGGAATAGGTTGGGGCCGGGTGTTGGGGGCGGTGATAGTGAGGACGGTGATGGAGGAGGCGTTGGGGAGTTTTCATACCGGTGGCTGGAGTGGGAGAAGCGGCATTAGTCGCCGTCATTGGGAAGTTAGTGATAGGGATGATGGGGGTGCTGGTGAACGACAGTGACGAGCCATCAGGAGTGTGATCATTGATGGCGAGGGAGGTCGTTGTGGGGGTTGTTGCAGGGGGTGACGATGGGGACGATTATGGATGCAGCAATTGGGATTATTGGGTTGTTGTTGAACTGGGTTCTGAGATGTCTGAAGAGACCAGTCGGTGCGCGGAATGTTTGCTGGCAGCGTGGGCATGCTGGAAAAGGTTGGGTGTTGACGTTGTATATCGGGGGCGCTTGAGACTTGCGAGGCGCTCTTTTGGATTTGGGAGCGGCTGCTCCGGTTCTCAGCACTGTTCTCCAGGCCGATTGGTTCTGTGCGAGATCTTCCCATGTTTTCGGGTTGACTTGTAAGTCCTTCGGAAAATTCTCGAGGATGTCATTGTAGCTGCATGTTTGGCCTCTTTGTCGGCGAGCACTCGTAACGACATTGCCGCTCATTGTCCATACTCAGTTCACGGCCTGGCTGACTTTTGAGATCCAAAGAGTCATTTGGTCGTGGATTTTGGTGCCGATTGGTAGTGGCCTGCCTATATAGACGAGGTTGTCCACGTTTCTCGGCTGGGTGTCGTTGCCATGGATGCGAGGGATATTGTATGCGGCGTTCGGGCAGCGGTTAATGCATGATCACCGTTTTGTTTGTTTTGTTGGTCAGTCCGCAGTTGACCCAGCTGAAAGCGAAAAGGTCCATGTGCCGTTGCATATCTGATTCTGTTGCGGTGTTCAGTACGCAATCGTCCGCGAACTGCAGCTCGTGGACAGTATTCGTCCAGAGACGCACTGAGGCCTGCAAACGCCGGCTATTGAGATGATGACCGCCGGTCCTCTAGGCGATGTGGACCCCGCGGCGTTCATTACAATAGGCGTCCATCAGTACGGCAGAGAGCATGAGGCTGAAGAGGGTGGCAGCGAGTACGCAGCTTCCTATTCCGTTTGCCACTACGAATTTTTCGGAGACGGTCCCATTTCCCGTGACGCGCGTCATAATCCCAGTGTGGTTTTCATATACCATTTGCGTGAATCGCTAGGGACCAGCCAAATTTCTGCGGGATTTTCTAGATTTCGTCGCGACTCGCCCCATTCTACACACCTAGAAACGTACACACTTGGACAGTGCACGAGCTTATTCGGTCTCGTGCGTATACATGCCAACCAGGTACCACACATCGCTCAGGCAACAATTGGGAGATGCAGTTTTCCGGCGTCTTTATGATGGACGGATCGCCGCATGCTGTAACGCGCATACCTCACTTCTGTCTTTGTGGTAGAGACGAGTTATATAGAGGATGAGGTCCCAGCATGCGTGTGGCACGCGCAGACGGCAGCACTCACGTCACTTCAGTCATCGCTCTCGGGATTTATCGCTAGTTGGCCGGCAGGCTCGGACAGGCCACTGGTGTATAGACGACACAGGTGTGTAGACGGCACGTTCGTCATCGTAAAGAAGGACATGCTGCAACATTTCCACAGCCTGCTCAACGCAGTCTTCCCTGATATAAAATTCAAGAGGGGAGAAGAACAGGAACATCAGTTGCCCCTCCTGGATGTGCTTGTCAGACGAAACCTTAACGGGGAACTTGAAACGACGGTTTATAGGAAGGCAACGAACACCGCACAGCTTCTCGGTTTTCACAGCAACCATCCAGTGGCTCACAAACGAAACTGTGTGAAGACGCTCTTCAAACGGATCCAAACTCATTGCAGCAAACCGGAGGACAGTACGTGAGGCCCGTTATCTCCGCCACCAGTTTGTGCAAAATGGCTATCCGAGGGCATTCATAAGTCGCTGCCTCCGGTCGCCACCAGAGGACTCGAACATCAACACCGCCGACTATATGGCATCCTGTGCCATACATCAAGGAAGTTTCAGAAGCGATCGAGCGCATTGCTGCAGAGCTAGGTTTTGGAATTGCACACCGCCCCAAAGCCACCATGCGCAATGGGGTCAGGAAAATCAAAGACCGGTTAAAGCCTGAAGAACAATCTGGAGTAGTGTATTGCATTCCGTGTCAAAATTGTCCTTGTAACTACACAGGACAGACTGGGCGCATGCTGGGTTCGCGCATATACGAACATAAATTGGCTGTGCGGCGAGGCGACGCATTATCACAAGTGGCCGCCCACACCTACGAAATGGGTCACGAGTTTAACCTCGCAGCCACAAAAATAGTCGCCCACGCCGGAAACAAAACAGACCGAGCATTGATTGAAGCCCGGGTCTCGGATGAGAATTCGGTCAGTCGATTTATTGATCTGACACCGGCTTACAGAGCCCTGTGTAATCACCTCCAGTTTTGCGCCGTCGGTCGATGATTGGCCTACATGCCTTATAACCGTCGCTTGTCCTGTACGAGTCTGAATGCTCAGGACAATGAACAAAGTGTTCCGGCGCTCCGGTCTTCTTCACAGGTATATAGGCGGCCGAAGAGAAAGCTATGCCGATCATGTGACACCCATTTGACAAGTCAACACAGCTAAAAGCAGCACAATGACAACTTTGACGACCCAGAAGTAGTGACTGGAGAGGTTGCTAACTGACAGGATAACTCAGACCTCTCTTGGAACGAGTACCAGAGAGGTAGTTTTCTACCGTGGTTAATAGAAGGCCAATGACGTCCAGAATCAACAAGCCCCTCCTCGATTAGCGTAGTAGACGTCTCCACACACCCCGACTTTTGGGCTCCTCGCTTGTCCTGAACACTAACAGAAGCCTTAATGAATGCAGACAAAATTCGCCGTACTGTAATACAATAGTTTATGCCCTTTTTATGGGTGGCTGGCTTACCAGCTGCGTGCCCTTTCACACAGGTCGTGACTTTTATGCGTAAAATCGGAGAGCCGGTTTCTTTCGCAAATAGCTTTCGCTGAATACAGTCGCACCATCCACCATATGCGGACTTTCTGGTTAGCCTAAAGTTAGGCGTACAGGCGTGCCTCGTCTAGCTGGAGTTGGTAACGGTAGGTTGTGTAACCCCGTATCTCAGCTAGATTTAAATTTCCTACTTTTGTTTATGAGAGGGACTATGCACAAGTATTCTTAAAGAAATAAATTTGGCGTACGTGTTCGAAAACAGAAACCGTCCGGAGATATCCAGGAGGCAGAGCGTTTGTGTTCTAACCAAGGCAAAGTAAACCAAAACGCAGCCGGCGATCCTTGCAGCACGCGTAGCATGGCGAGCACCGACATGTCGCAGAGGGGTTTAACTACTCTTTCGGAAGAAATAAGCGAGTCACGGCGTACGGAATCCACAACGAAAGGTAATGCAAGTACATTGGGGTAACTAGGAAATCAAGGTAAAACGAAGGGATTATGCAGAGGGGGGGGGACGAGAACATCATGCCAATTAATTAAGAATCAAAAAATCAAATTTAGCCAACTCTGTGTGTGTGGTTAGACAACACACAGGGAGACTACCTGTAACTATGGACTAATAAGTAAAACAAGGTCCTCTAAGACAAGTATAGTAGCTACTTACGTGCTAAACCCAGTGGGGTTACATGACCTGTCCTTGCCCCGGAGTTTCTATTTTCCAGGTATCGGAATTCATCAGAGATCCATCCGTTCTTTTTGTACGGATGTCTCGTAGTTTTGTCCCCGTAGGTTTCTTCGTCGTTCGCGGAACTTAATCTTCCACTGTACCGAGAGCGGTTGCACTCTAGATGTAACTCATATCTTTCCGTGATGGCGTCAGTAATGGACGACCGTCAGAGAACGAATTACGAATTCCATGTTGGAGGGAGTCACTCGAGGGGGTTGCACCTCTACTGTCATTGCAGTGGAAAGAAGGGACACTAAAATGACAGTCCTTTCGAGAGTGATTGTGGTCTACTAGACGCCGCATGCCTTTATACTAATAAGAGTTATACTGCAGATATTTTTCGTAAGCGGAACCCGAGGATCCGTACTTTAACTTTACAGAACAGACTAAGTAGCATTTAGTCCTTTTCTGTCGAGTACACATTTCACCTGATTTATGGTAGTTTACCAGGAATTTTAGCGGGAAATTTTTTCCGTGGAAAACAGACGAGGATGACGGTTTCGGTAGAGCCAAAAGTACTTTGTGGAGAGAGGAGTATCAAAGTGCAAAGTTTTACATTTTCTTGCACAAATCGGCGCTTACTCTGCTGTTACGCTGCCTTTACCTAAGACACCCTCGCACTCTGGTAAGCAGCCTATCGTAGGTGGCAATGTTCTCTCTAAATCGAACGTGTAGAAGTGCGGACCTGGTTTTGGTTGTAACAGTGACAACACTGTTGCCGTCATTCGAGAAGATCCACATATGTATCGATCATCGGTTACTATGTTAACTTTTTAAACCGCCATTTTCCTGTCTCATAGTTAGCAGAGAACGGTACATTTTAGATGAAATGTCATCGGGATGTTCGCGGACGCTCAGCGGGGAACCCCCCACGTTCTTTAAGGAGGTATTTACAATAGACGTGGAACTTCGTCAAACGCTGCGCGAAGTCACTAGCCAGGCTTTTGAATAAACGAGATAATTTGATTGCCACGTTAGCACTGACTAGCTTCTAGCATACTTCCAAGCTAACTTCGTAGATAATGGCGTTTTGGCATCTAACTAAGCGACTTTCAATGTTAATCATAGTTTTTCGGTTCGAATTTGCGCCTACGGGTGGTACCTGAAATATCCGATTGCGGAGCTGGAGGGGTCGCCTAATTTCTTGCCGCACTATTTCGTTGTGTGGGCGATCAACACTATGCACATTTTCCCACCACCCCACAAAAACCGACCTAGCACACTTTGGTCACGCGTTAGGACACACTGAGCTGACTTAACGAGACTTATGGCATGCACCGGCAGTGCCTACAAACGCACGCCAGAAGGAGACCAAAAGTACATAAAGAGAGGCGGAAACAGGGAGTGTATGCAGGCAGGCAAGGAGATGGTGGCATGTGGATCCGTAGGCGATTTAAATTAATTCGAGAAGAAGACGTTGAGAAAACACTGAAAAGCCTACATGAGACTACCTGCACCATGTCCGCAGAAGTTCTTTCAACTGCACACTGACAACACTAGGACTGGTAACATGACAACGGAACCACCACCCAGGATCAGAATCAGTTTCACAAGGCCCAGGAAAACAACAACACCGCTGCAGACAACGAACTTGCTGCCCGTAGTTAGAGGGGCTTTGATCCACCGTGTTCATTTGCCTAATCATCCTCCTCAACATTAACTGTAAAATGTACAAGGCTATTATTGAGCACTCATCTTTACGGCTCCCAGACCTGAATAATATACCAAACTCGATTAGAGAATCTGAGTCGCCCTCATTCAATCTGCCTCCGGAGATCGTTAAGTTGAAGTAGATCGAACAAATCCTGGATACCCAAGTCCTCGAAACGACTGATGTGCTTAGCGTATCTAAGTGTTGAAGAGGACTCGAACTGAGTAGGGAAGAAAAATACTGACCGAGCACCGACACTACTTGCTTATTTGTCTAAGCTTTCGAACTCTTGCAGGAGTTCGTCGTCAGAGATAAAAGCAATAACAGAACAGACGACAGTTTTAGGAGGTATTTACCAATCCCCGATCAGTGAAACAGGTTTAAAGGTGGCTACGCACTGCTCTGTATGCTGGCGTCAGGTCGATGCATCGACTGACGGAGTCGTCATCCGAGGTCCAAGTTTGAATCAATTAGAGCCTAGTCTTGTTTCTGGCCTGGGCGATAATCTTGGTGGCTGAGGAGTTAGACTCGCGACCCGCTCCGAATGTGTGAGAAGTCAGTTGTGATAATTCGTCACTTCCTCGCACAACCAGCTTATGTTGGTGTATGCGCGATTCGAGCATGCGTACTGACTGACCTGTGACCAGTTTAGGCACGAAACACGATAAACTACGTCTGACTGCCTCCTGGGATTTGATGGGTCTTTGATTTTCATGATCCTACTGCGCATGGTGGCGTCTGACCGGTATGGGATTCCAACACCTAGTCTCGTAGCAATGCGCTCGGTTTCCAATGAAGCGTCTTTGATTTATGGCAGCGCGTGCCATATCATCGATGGCGTTTCCGGTGGGGTGCTGTGGGGACGGACACGTCGTAGACATGGGCTTATAAACGCCTTTGGTTATCCATTCCGCATAAGTTAGTTGCGGAGGTGTTGGGTCTAAGGGGCTTTTTCTTGCGAGTTGCAGCAGCGAGTCTGTAGTCGTTTGAAGAGTGTTTTCACGGGGATTCGTCTGGGAGCCATTAGATGGTTGTTGTGGAGACTGAGAAGGTGCGTGGTGTTTGTTGCCTTCCTGTAAATCGTTATGTCTATTTCGTCGTTGAGCGTTCGTCTGACGAGTACATCAATGAGGGGCAGTTGCTACTTTTCTTTTTCTCATATTTCTCCTATTTCTCCACTTCACTTACTCGTGCATATGGAATTCGAACATTAGAATCCGTTCGTTAAAGCTAAAATTTAATCAAGAAGCCAGGACCTGAGTAGGAATGGTATGCGTTTACCAAATCGACTCTCCTATGGTACATGACTGCCGTTGCTCGTCGCCTCAGTGGCTGAAATTGCGCCACAAAGACACCTTTAGGAATTCACCGAAGTGACTCCGTATAGATCACATCGACTGAGGAGCAATTTCGCAGAATCAGCGGGCACGTCAGTTTGCCACTAAGTTTTCGACGGAAATAATCGGGACCAATTGCCTTTGTGGCAGGCTTTTCAAGCGGACTTCCGAGGACCAGCGTCGTCAGCCTAGAGCACACATCAACACTCGCTTGGCTAGGAGCCGCGAACAACCGGTTATACTTATTCGGTGCTCCGGCACACCGTCAAAGTACTTTGCTTTGAGACTATTTACTGGGCGGACTGTTTTAACGCTGCTTGGCT
>CACRXP010000791.1:116796-145117 GCA_902702965.1 Spirometra erinaceieuropaei
ACCTTCGTTAGGTGGGTGGGTAGGGTGGGTCGTTAGGTGGGTATAAAACTAAAGGCTTAATAAAAAAAAACAGCCGGCGGAAGTTAATCAGGATAGGTGCATAAGCGATGGGGGATGTTGTTCGAATATGCGGGTGAGTCTGATGTTGGGAGTGGGCGGATAGGGTGGGCAAGTGTTGATCAGAACGAAAACCTGTCAAACGACATTGGGATACACAGCACAGGACATTAGTCGGTCCTGTGGAGCGTGAGGGAACGGAAGTGAGAATGGGATACAGGTCACGGTGACTTGCGGCTCGGACGCAGTCACGCAGGCGGCATTGGCGGGCCGTGCATCAAACAAAGTGCGCCATATAAAGAGAGCAGTGCGCATGACATCCCAGTCTCTGTAGATGGGTAGACGAAGTAACTACTCGAAACGTCAGATCTCTAACAAACCGCTCCCGGTGAACGCCTCCTCTTCTTTTGAGAATGGGATTGTTTCCTTCACTGACTTACAAATACAGTGTAAAGGAAATAGTGTAACCCAGCTGCTTACACAGTTTCGGTTTTCTCTGTATTGCCGCCGCCCCTGAATAGCGCAAGCGACACCCTTCACTTGCTCATAGTAGTACATTAAGCGCTCCAATCGAATCCACCACGTGGCCAATGCCTGTCAGGAGTTTCCTGATTGAGCTTCTCAATACCTCTTCTATTGCCTCCACTCGTTGGTACAACTGGAAATCGTAGATCTCATAAACCTATTTTGTAACAGCTAAGATGTCATGAGAACAGTCGAGCTAGTTTTTGCTCGCGGGTGATTACTGGCAGTTAACCAAGTTAAACGCTAACTACTGCCATTGACCGCCATCTTAAGTATACTCAACTACGTCTCACATGCGTGGAGTGTTCCAGAAGAACATTTCGTTTTTAGAATCCGGTTGAACACTGTCGACTAAAGAGCGAAATGTGGCTGATGCGTCGCAGATACACTCACCAGATGCCGACCGCGAACATTGTTCAGGCGACCACTCTGCATCGGTCACATATCCTGAAAAGCTTGGTTGCATACCAAGACTACTAACTGAAAAATGTTTCGTTGAGATTAGTCTCCTTTGCTGGGATACCAACCGTCCCTTATATTTGAGGAAAGGAATGGACGCTACAAAGCCCCACAAGTGTCATTGGTGGTTAGGATAGGTATGAAATACTCTGACGGTTTGGCAAACCCTCTGTTACTCTTATTGCTTGTCAATTTGTGCCAGCGTAACTAATTTTCGGTAAGCATGCTCTAAAAACCGCAATCACTTTGCATCTGATGAAATGGAGTTGTTGGTGAGTAAGAAAGACGTCCTATATTCAAATTAATCTGCTTACCTTCTAGTCGATGGGTCTACGCCTTCGGCGTGCGTTGGCCTCTGATATAAGAATTTTTGGTAGGGCGATTTTATTTACGTGAAAAGCACATAGTATTTTCTACTGTTTGACCCGCGAGTGTTAACTGGCGTGCCTTAAGCCTGTTGTACTTCTAACCTGGCGTGTCTTACCTTCTTTAAACTCTGCTCCGTGGGCAGATGCCATAATACAAGTCAAGCCTAACTAGGGCAAAGAGAAAAAGTTTGTAAAAACAGGTTTCCCGGTATGGCACGACCGTAGAAACTACCAGATCATGTTATAAAACTATCGCAAATGATAAAACAAGAAGGGGCATAATTTGACTTTTCCTGGCAAACTGCAACCACTCTGATCTGTAAGGGATGTGCGTTGCTTTTCTGTCAAGAGGTGATTTTGCGCAGCTGCATCAACGGCACTACGCCGTCACCACCCGCCTGAATTTTCGCTGTGCGCCTTCGTCCGGCGTTCAACTCCTTGAACCGGCTATTTTCTGTTAACTTTCCTAGCTATATGCGTCTTTGTTTGTGGATAGTCTGCCCGTAAGGGATGCGTGAGGGTGTGAGAGAAAGAGAGAGAGAGAGAGAGAGGGGGGGGAATAAGTTTCAGGGCAAAATAAACACAGGTTAGACGGCTTATCGAAGGCCTCCTGTCGGTGAGTGCACGTCCTCAAATCCGGCTCGTCCGACTCTCGGGGTCGCCTATGTCACTTCCCTACCTTCGTCCCCTCCCTGCACCCGTGGACTTGAGGGAAGGGGGGGTTGGGCGTGCTAGCGACCGTTCTTGGCAGAGCTTGCAATTGGTAAGATGGGTCGACGCAAATCGGTTGATGAGGCGGTCACAGCGATAGCAGCTGCCTAAAACCCCTCCATTCCTCGTTCAGACGCAGGCGAGGATGACGACCACGGCCATGAGCCGGATGCGGGACGGAGCGGTGGCTTTGCTTTTCTGTGCGTCGACTGCTTGTAACAAGGAGCACGAAGTGGTTAGCTCCTGCTTCCCTGACCAACAAATAACTCCGAAAGCCCGAATTAAAATGCACTCATTTTTTGGGGTACCCACATACAGGTTCTTCGGCCATCATTGTACAGTAGACATGAATTTTAGGGAGTACAACGTCAAAATTGCTTTCTGCCCCTTTAGACCGTTGGCAAACGGCGTAGTAGCGCCTAGAGGTACATTCTGTGTACAGCCCAGTACATCTCATTCCGTGGGCCTGACTACCTTTATCTACTCGAGGAGCTTGACTTTCATTGTACTCAGCCACCAGGGTCGTACAGTAGGTGATGAATAAACAGTTCACGCAAATAACTTACACTCTACTCGTGAAGTGTTTTCCATTTTTCCCAGAAATGTGCAAATTCTTGTGGTGGGGCGGTCTGGTGGCTCTTCCAAGAAAGATACGTCGTGAACGCTTTTCGCGTAACCCGGAGCTTGTGAAGAAGTTGAATACACGTGCGAACGGGATGCTATCATCAGCGGTTTTATCTTTTCTCATCGGTTTTTTAAGGGGTAATTGAACTATGGCCTAAGGCACCAAGTTTTTCACTGTCGATTGTCGTGCTTTTTTATTGAAATTCAGTCAACGACCGTCATTTTGGATGCATGACCTGTTAGCTGGCGATCTATCGTCCAAGTCATATTGATGCGCGTATGTTTCAAAGCGCTCGATTACATTATATTTCTCGAATTATGGCATCAGGTTCTGTTCGGCATCGAGTTCTTGCGGTGTTTTCTGATTCCTAGGCAGCAAGACGAGTGTCTATGCTTCGAATTTGTCTGAACTTTTCGAATTAGTTTATACGGTTAGGTAAAATGAATGTGAGTGTTTAATGACTTGACAAGTCTGTTACACTTGATAACTGTATTTTTCGCTGCTAATAAAGGAAGCTTACACACCACAAAGTAATTCGGCATTCATGCACACTGACGATACTCTGGATCTACCCGGACGCCCGGTTGCTATCCTAGATTAACAAAGACATTTGGTCATTAAATGCGAATACCTGACTACCCAAGACTCGGCGGACTAACAGAACTCCATCTAAGCCATTCGCATGGGTTAGGTTTATAAGTTACCTAACTCCATAAGGCCTATGCACAATGCGTCCTTGATATTATTCGGGTTACTTTTCTGGTTGCCCGTCAGGCAGTACGTCAGTGTCTTTTGTGAGGATTGCCGTCGGTGAACCGAAAGCCGAACTGTTAGCCAGAGCCGCCAGAAACGTCTTTTGGAAGCAGCTTTGATGCTACGGTTTCCCTCGCCGTTCAGCGCCCACAGAATAGGCTGCCTTCTCCACTGTTATTGACGCACGGTCGTGTCACAGGCTGCTGTTATAGCCGGAACTACAGTTGATTGCATCATGTTTAGCCTGTTTCTATATCTTTTTAGGAAATATCCAAAGCTAATGTATCGAACTATTTTCTGCGTTGTTCACAATCAACAAAACACGACCATCAAAGGTTCACTAATAATTTCCTTTTATTTAAGATCACGTTTGAACGGCTTTTGCCAATTTATCCTGATTGTAGGAAGAGAATGAGCGGCCAGATGTGGTTGTGTAGCCGCACCTGAGGTAAGAAAACCCCAGCCGCCTGTAATACGAGACTGGTGCTGATAGGGGGTTTTAACAGGTGGGGTCGGGGAATGCACAGGCGACGAGGTCAAGTAGTTGTATGCAAAAGAAAAGTTATTGGGAATGCGCAGTTGTACTTTAAGTGGTTGGAAAATAGTTGCTCTAAATCCTAACAGTATTGTGTACATCAGGTGCGGCTTCATAACCACATATTACCGAATGAGTTTGGGTCTAGGACCCTCACATGTAGCAGCATACAAATTAGCTATCGATGGTTCATTGCATTTCTGACCAAGGCAAAGATGACTATGACGGTAATTTCCCACTATATGCCGTCACTTACCAACCGTTCTTCAACCTTTGAACAAATAGCAGTAGCATTTATTGACTTGACTGACTGCTGACTGGAGACAAGCCAGAAGGGGTTCATTTGCAGCCCCTTTGTCTTTCTGTGCGATACCTACTAAGTTGATTTACTTCGACATAACCGGTAGCCCAGAAGTGGGGTCCAATATAATACCCAATGGCGGGCCTCCATTGAGACGAGCCATTTCCAGTCCGAGTTCTGATGCCTGTCAGCTAATAACTTCTATCATCTTTCGACTCAGCGACGCTGGGGTGCATTTAACTTTGGCATGTTTGCAACGACATTTTTAAATATAAAATTGTGGAAACCTTGACAGGCAGTAATTGCATTGCGCCTTTTCCTTCTTCTGTCATCCAGCGAATTGAGAAATTGATCCAGGCAGAACTGAAACGACCGGTTGAAGATCTACGTCTTCTAAATCAGGAAGTGAGTTCCAGTTTTAATAATTTTTGCCCCCAGATGCCTATCTTTCTGCCTCTGACTCTGCGCTCTTTCAGACCGCTTTGTGAAAGAACAATTCCTCGCATTTTTCCGATTCGAAAATGACAGTTCGACCGTCGTTCCCGACGATGTCCACCTTGTGCTCCGCATCAGAGTGGGCGCGGGGATGGTGGCTTGCGCGTGTATTCGTCCCTAGTGACAGTAGAATTTCACGTTGTCCTCCTCCACCACCGTGTCATGACAGAGTCAAGAAGACCGAAGGTGGGAGGGGTGTAGGTGGTTGGCGCGGCGAAAACCCGCACCTAAGCGCGTGCCATCATAACGACTCTGACCCCACTGAGAGGGAGTGCCGTAGAGGCGGCATTATGAAGCAGCCATTGCCGCCTTACTCTCAGTCCATCAGTCGGCCACTCCCCACAAGCACATACTGGGCTGTCTGTAAGGTCCGAGTTATACAATCAGTAGACAGCTTTTGAAGCCACGACATTTGGCATACCGTGATATATACAATCGGGCCAGATTGTGTATAGTGACGAATATGCGCTGAGACCGTCGACCTCACTCTCTCTTCCCACTCACAGGCACCTGTCCGCTGTCGGAGTTCATCAGTTGTCTGATGTGGTGAGTGGGAGCAGTTACTAACAGGGCTAGAGAGCCTGTCTGTGCGCGCCACATATACGATCTGACCCCAAACACATATGCCAGGAATACACACAAAGGAGGTGGACATCTCGGATCTCACACGTGAGTGTCATTAAGGAGCCATCGAAGTGTGACTCTCAGTCCACCAGGTGACCACCGTACACACAACTACACGCTGAACTGACTGCGTGGACTGAGTGGGGTCGTCAGTAGGCAACATTCCGGGTCGTGACTTTTAGCGCACCATGGTAGTCTCGGGTGTGTCAGATTATTTATTGTACGGCACTATGCGCTGAAAGTCTACCTCGCCCACTCTGCCTTATCCCGTGCATCATTTGACTGTCCAAACCGGTCAGCCAATTGGTGCTGAGGTTGGGAGAGGTGGCTAACAGAGCTGAGAACAGCTTGTCTGCACGTACCACACGCACGACCTGCCTTCGCACGCATCAGGATTTCATACGGGGGTAGACCGCACGAATTCCAAATTTAGCAGAGGGACCAAATGTAGAACAGACTTCTCATTTACGCGAGAGGTGCCTGCGTTCTGTGACGTTGAAGATATCCATGTGTGACGCATGTGCAAGTGTGTGCTGATGTGATCATGTCTGCGGAGATTTTTATGATAACGCATGTGGCCGAGCAGGCCCATGTGATGATTGAACGTGTGAGGTCAATGCGGACATTTGAGGCAATGGTGGCTGGTGTATGTTGATGCTCCTGAGACTGGTTTGTCTGTCTGTACGGTGGATTGGCAAACGATCCGCTAAGCCGATGTGTGGTGTGCATATGTGGCGACAGTGTGGGCGGGATAGGTAAGGAGATGCTGAGTCGGTTGGGGTCGCTATGTTGCTAGCAGTGGCCTTGCTGCTGGATGACTTTTGAGATCCAAAGAGTCATTTGGTCGTGGATTTTGGTGCAGATTGGTAGTGGCCTGCCTATATAGACGAGGTTGTCCACGTTTCTCGGTTGGGTGTCGTTGCCGTGGATGCGAGGGATATTGTATGCGGTGTTCGGGCAGCGGTTAATGCATGATCATCGTTTTGTTTGTGTTGATGGTCAGTCCGCAGTTGACTCAGCTGAAGGCGAAAAGGTCCATGTGCCGTTGCATATCTGATTCTGTTGCGGTGTTCAGTGCGCAATCGTCCGCGAACTGCAGCTCGTGGACAGTATTCGTGCAGAGACGCACTGAGGCCTGCAAACGCCGACTATTGAGGTGATGACCGTCAGTCCTCTAGGCGATGTGGACCCCGCGGCGTTCATTCCGATAGGCGTCCATCAGTACGGCAGAGGGCATGAGGCTGAAGAGGGTGGCAGCGAGTACGCAGCTTCCCACTCCGTTGGCCACTACGAATTTGTCGGAGACGGTCCCATTTCCCGTGACGCGCGTCATAGTGCCGTTGTGGTTTTGCTACACCATTTACGTGAATCGCTAGGGGACAGCCGAATTTCTGCGTCATTTTCTAGATTTCATCGCGACTCACCCCACTCTACACACCTAGAAACGAACACACTTGGACAGTGCACGAGCTTATTCGGTCTCGTGCGTATACATGCCAACCAGGTACCACACATCGCTCAGGCAACAATTGGGAGATGCAGTTTTCCGGCGTCTTTATGATGGCCAGATCGCCGCCTGCTGTAATGCACATACCTCACTTCTGCCTTTGTGGTAGAGACGAGTTATATAGAGGATGAGGTCCCAGTAAGCGTGTGGCACGGGCAGACGGCAGCACTCACGTGACTTCAGTCATCGCTCTCGGGATTTATCGTTAGTTGGCCGACAGGCTCGGACAGGCCACTGGTGTATAGACGACACTGGTGTGTAGACGGCACGTTCTTCATCGTAAAGAAGGACATGCTGCAACATTTCCACAGCCTGCTCAACGCAGTCTTCCCTGATCTAAAATTCACGAGGGAAGAAAAACAGGAACAGCAGTTGCCCCACCTGGATGTGCTTGTCAGACGAAACCATGACGGTGAACTTGAAACGGCGGTTTATAGGAAGGCAAAGAACACACAGCTTCTCAGTTTTCACAGCAACCATCCAGTGGCTCACAAACGAAACTGTGTGAAAACGCTCTTCAAACGGATCCAAACTCATTGCAGCAAACCGGAGGACAGTACGTGAGGCCCGTTATCTCCGCCACCAGTTTGTGCAAAATGGCTATCCGAGGGCATTCATAAGTCGCTGCCTCTGGTCGCCACCAGAGGACTCGAACATCAACACCGCCGACGATATGGCATCCTGTGCCATACATCAAGGACGTTTCAGAAGCGATCGAGCGCATTGCTGCGGAGCTAGGTTTTGGAATGCACACCGCCCCAAAGCCACCATGCGCAATAGGGTCAGGAAAAGCAAAGACCGGTTAAAGCCTGAAGAGCAATCTGGAGTAGTGTATTGCATTCCGTGTCAAAATTGTCCTTGCAGCTACACAGGGCAGACTGGGCGCATGCTCGGTTCGCGCATATACGAACATAAATTGGCTGTGCGGCGAGGCAACGCATTATCGCAAGTGGCCGCCCACACCTACGAAATGGGTCACGAGTTTAACTTCACAGCCACAAAAATAGTCGCCCACGCCGGAAACAAAACAGGCCGAGAATTGATTGAAGCCCGGGTCTCGGATGAGAATTCGGTCAGTCGATTTATTGATCTGGCACCGGCGTACAGAGCCCTGTGTAATCACCTCCAGTTTTGCGCCGTCGGTCGAGGATTGGCCTACATGCCTTATAACCGTCGCTTGTTCTGACGATGGACTCCTGTACGAGTCTGAATGCTCAGGACAATGAACAAAGTGTTCCGGTGCTCCGGTCTTCTTCACAGGTGTATAGGCGGCAGAAGAGAAAGCTATGCCGATCATGTGACACCCATTTGACAAGTCAACACAGCTAAAAGCAGCACAATGAAAACTTTGACGACCCAGAAGTAGTGACTGGAGAGGTCGCTAACTGACAGGGTAACTCAGACCTCTCTTGGAACGAGTACCAGAGAGGTAGTTTTCTACCGTGGTTAGTAGAAGGCCAATGACGTCCAGAATCAATAAGCCCCTCCTCGATTAGCGTAATAGACGCCTCCACACACCCCGACTTTTGGGCTCCTCGCTTGTCCTGAACACTAACAGAAGCCTTAATGAATGCAGACAAAATCCGCCGTACTGTAATACAATAGCTTATGTCCTTTTTATGGGTGACTGGCTTACCAGCTCCGTGCCCTGTCACACCGGCCGTGACTTTTATGCGTAAAATCGGAGAGCCGGTTTCTTTCGCAAATAGCTTTCGCTGAATACAGTCTCACCATCCACTATATGCGGACTTTCTGGTTAGTCTAAAGTTAGGCTGACAGGCGTGTCTCGTCTTGCTGGAGTTGACAACGGTCGGTTGTGTAACCCCATATCTCAGCTAGATTTAAATTTCATACTTTTGTTTATGAGAGGGATTATGCACAAGTATTCTTAAAGAAATAAATATGGCGTACGCGTTCGAAAACAGAAACCGTCCGGAGATATCGAGGAGGCAGAGCGTTTTTGTTCTAACCGAGGCAGAGTAAACCAAAACGCAGCCGGCGATAATTGCAGCACGCGTAGTATGGCGAGCACCGACATGTCACAGAAGGGTTTAACTACTCTTTCGGAAGAAATAAGCAAGTCACGGCGTACGGAATCCACAACGAAAGGCAATGCAAGTACATTGGGGTAACTAGGAAATCAAGGTAAAACGAAGGGATTATGCAGGGGGGGGGGCGAGAACATGCCAATTAATTTAGAATCAAAAAATCAAATTTAGCCAACTCTGTGTGTGGTTAGACAACACACAGCGAGACTACCTGTAGTTATGGACTAATAAGTAAAACAAGGTCCTCTAAGACAAGTATAGTAGCTACTTACGTGCTAAACCCAGTGGGGTTACATGACCTGTCCCTGCCCCGGAGTTTCTATTTTCCAGGTATCGGAATTAATCAGAGATCCATCCGTTCTTTTTGTACGGAAGTCCCGTAGTTTTGTCTCCGTAGGTTTCTTCTTCGTTCGCGAATCTTAATCTTCCACTGTACCGAGAACGGTTGCACTCTAGAGGTAACTCATATCTTTCCGTGATGGCGTCAGTAATGGACGACCGTCAGAGAACGAATTACGAATTCCATGTTGGAGGGAGTCACTCGAGGGGGTTGCACCTCTACTGTCATTGCAATGGAAAGGGGACACTAAAATGACAGTCCTTTCGAGAGTGATTGCGGTCTACCAAACGCCGCATGCCTTTATACTAATAAGAGTTATACTGCAGATATTTTTCGTATGCGGAACCCGAGGATCCGTACTTTAACTTTACAGAACAGACTAAGCAGCATTTAGTCCTTTTCTGTCGAGTACACATTTCACCTGATTTATGGTAGTTTACCAGGAATTTTAACGGGATATTTTTTCCGTGGAGAACAGACGAGGATGACGGTTTCGGTAGAGCCAAAAGTACTTTTTGGAGGGAGGAGTATCAAAGTGTAAAGTTTTGCATTTACTTACACAAACCAGCACTTAATCTGCTGTCACGCTGCCTCTACCTAAGACACCCCCGCACTCTGGTAAACAGCCTATCTCATGTGGCAATGTTCTCTTTAAATCGAACGTGTAGAAGTGCGGATCTGGTTTTGGTCGTAACAGTGACAACACTGTTGCCGTCATTCGAGAAGATCCACACATGCATCGATTATCGGTTACTATGTCAACTTTTTAAACCATCATTTCCCTGTCTCATAGTTCGCAGAGAACGATACATTTTAGATGAAATGTCATCGGGGTGTTCGCGGACGCTCAGCGGGAACCCCCCACGTTCTTTGAGGAGGTATTTACGATAGACGTGGAACTTCGTCAAACGCTGCGCGAAGTCACTAGCTAGGTTTTTGAATAAACGAGATAATTTGATTGCCACGTTAGCACTGACTAGCTTCTAGCATACTTCCAAGCTAACTTCGTAGATGATGGCGTTTTGGCATCTAACTAAGCGACTTTCAATGTTAATCATAGTTTTTCGGTTCGAATTTGCGCCTACGGGCGGTACTTGAAATATCCGATTGCGGAGCTGGAGGGGTTTCCTAATTTCTTGCCGCACTATTTCGTTGTGTGGGCGATCAATACTATGCACGTTTTCCCTCCACCCCACAAAAACCGACCTAGCACACTTTGGTCACGCGTTAGGACACACTGAGCTGATTTAACGAGACCTATGGCATGCACCGGCAGTGCCTACAAACGCACGCCAGAAGAAGACCAAAAGTACAAAAAGAGAAGCGGAAACAGGGAGTGTATGCAGGCAGGCAAGGAGATGGTGGCATGAGGATCCGTAGGCGACTTAAATTAATTCGAGAAGAAGACGTTGAGAAAACACTGAAAAGCCTACATGAGACTACCTGCACCATGTCCGCAGAAGTTCTTTCAACTGCACACTGACAACACTAGGACTGGTAACATGACAACGGAGCTACCACCCAGGATCAGAATCAGTTTCACAAGGCCCAGGAAAACAACAACACCGCTGCAGACAACGAACTTGCTGTCCGTAGTTAGCGGGGCTTTGATCCACCGTTTGCATTTGCCTAATCATCCTCCTCAACATCAACTGTAAAATGTACAAGGCTATTATTGAACACTCATCTTTACGGCTCCCAGACCTGAATAATATACCAAACTCGATTAGAGAATCTGAGTCGCCCTCATTCAATCTGCCTCCGGAGATCGTTAAGTTGAAGTAGATCGAACAAATCCTGGATGCCCAAGTCCTCGAAACGACTGATGTGCTTAGCGTATCTAAGTGTTGAAGAGGACTCGAACTGAGTAGGGAAGAAAAATACTGACCGAGCACCGACACTACTTGTTTATTTGTCTAAGCTTTCGAACTCTTGCAGGAGTTCGTCGTCAGAGATAAAAGCAATAACAGAACAGACGACAGTCTTAGGAAGTATTTACCACTACCCGATCAGTGACACAGGTTTAAAGGTGGCTACGCACGGCTCTGTATGCCGGCGTCAGGTCGATGCATCGACTGACGGAGTCCTCATCCGAGGTCCAGGTTTTAATCAATTGGAGCCTAGTCTTGTTTCCGGCCTGGACAATAATCTTGGTGGCTGAGGAGTTAGACTCGCGACCCGCTCCGAATGTGTGAGAAGTCATTTGTGATAATTCGTCACTTCCTCGCACAACCAGCTTATGTTGGTGTATGCGCGTTTCGAGCGTGCGTTCTGACTGACCTGTGACCAGTTTAGGCACGAAACACGATACACTACGTCTGACTGCCTCTTGGGATTTGATGGGTCTTTGATTTTCATGATCCTGCTGCACATGGTGGCTTCTGACCGGTATGGGATTCCAACACCTAGTCTCGTAGCAATGCGCTCGGTTTCCAATGAAACGTCCTTGATGTATGACAGAGCCTGCCATATCATCGATGGCGTTTCCGGTGGGGTGCTGTGGGGACGGACACGCCGTAGACATGGGCTTATAAATGCCTTTGGTTATCCATTCAGCGTTAGTTAGTTGCGGAGGTGATGGGTCTAAGGGGCTTTTTCTTGCGAGTTGCAGCAGCGAGTCTGTAGTCGTTTGAAGAGTGTTTTCGCGGGGATTCGTCTGGGAGCCATTAGATGATTGTTGTGGAGACTGAGAAGGTGCCTGGTGTTTGTTACCTTCCTGTAAATCGTTGTGTCTATTTCGTCGTTGAACGTTCGTCTGACGAGTACATCAATGAGGGGCAGTTGCTGCTTTTCTTTTTCTCATATTTCTCCTATTTCTCCACTTCACTTATACGTGCATATGGAATTCGAACATTAGAATCCATTCGTTAAAGCTCAAATTCAATCAAGAAACCAGGACCTGGGTAGGAATGGTATGCGTTTACCAAATCGACTCTCCTATGGTACATGACTACCGTTGCTCGTCGCCTCAGCGGCTGAAATTGCGCCACAAAGACACCTTTAGGAATTCACCGAAGTGACTCCGTATAGATCACATCGACTGAGGAGCAATTTCGCAGAATCAGCGGGCACGTCAGTTTGCCACTAAGTTTTCTACGGCAGTAATCGGGACCAATTGCCATTGTAGCAGGCTTTTCAAGCGGACTTCCGAGGACCAACGTCGTCAGCCTAGAGCACACATCAACACTCGCCTGGCTACGAGCCGCGAACAATCGGTTATATTTATTCGGTGCTCCGGCACACCTTCAAAGTACTTTGCTTTGAGACTATTTACTGGGCGGACTGTTTGAACGCTGCTTAGCTCTCGCTGGCCTATTGCCGATGCGTCATTGAAGTCTCCTTTTCTGTTCTACTTGGAGGTAACTCCACCGAGAGGATACTGCAAACTTACACTCCTTCGACTTTGAATTTATTTTTAATTTCTCTTTCTTTCTTTCTTATCAAACAGCCTCTACCAGCATTTGACCAAATTAAGGGGAACAAGATGTCAAGTAAAATGTTCGCCGACTGCCTTCTCACGGTAGAATTCCTGCACGTCTTCACAGAGGTTCTCTGTATTGGTAGGTCTTCCAAGAGGAGCTCGTTTCCCATCTCATTATGCTTTGCCATGGCTTAATTCGAAACTGCTTTTTCAGCAGCCACGAACCCGTGAATTTTTACCATAACCTGAATCTTTAAGGAATAATGATCTTCGTTGTCAGCGAAGGCTAATAAACAGGAAATAACGTGAACTGTGCTTAGGTTTTGTGCTGCCACAGAACCATGCCGAGCCCTTCACCACCCCAAACAGACTAGGGGGCGATACCCCACCAACCTCGGCCACCTTTTTAAAGTTTCGACAGGCGCGACTGTTGTTTAGTTTCTTGGTCGTTCTCAGTCTTTGTGAGGCAAACAGCGCCGGTGATAGCCACAGGCAGGCGTAGTTTGTGCCTATGAAATTTGTGTCCCGCATTTTTGCGCGGGATAATGTAGTTGGCAAGTGGATTTTTGTGCACTCTAGCCTTGCCGAACAGTCGTGCATTAGCGGTCGGAGGTCGTGCGAATCAAGGTTTCACATTTTTTGTGTACACAAGTCAGAACGTTGACCTTTCGGATCTTCACATGGAAGTAGAATCACTCACAAGCTTTACGTTTTGATTATAACACACAGTCAGTTAAAAATAACGGGAAAAGGCAGTTTTGAGAAGCTAATCATGTGTACTGGCTTGTATGCTTTAAAATTTTATTGTTTGATGTTTAGATTCAGAGACAATTCCATCGCTCGGAACTCTACAGTCTGCCCTCGTCGATCGCAACAGAAGTTGTCTGGATGCAGTTACACATGTTATTGTGGAGCTTCTAAAGTTTGCCATCCTGGACCCTGGCATACCCAGTCCTCGTCTCGTAAGTTTCACTGGGAACTTTCCTTTCTGGTTGCATCACGTTTCCGCTCTCAACATATCCTTCTACCACTTCTCAGGTTACGCAGCTGCTAGGTTTACGCTTCAGCGAGATGGAAGTAAATTCCTCCACTGTAACGGGGCTACTCCGCGTTTTTCTAATTGGTCGAAGGGGATACGAGGATGAAATGTCTGATTGGCTGGCTCCTACCAACGTTACTCACCTCTCAGAACTGTCTGGTGACAAACTTGCCGCCTTGCTAGCCTTTGTCTGCGATGAACTGGTATGTTCCAGCCGCCTCATATCCACGGAAATCGACCGAACGATCGACCTCCAAGCATCCCTCCGGAGGGAAAAATTTAACCTCGAAAATAAAATAAGACGGTAGGCTCATAATCTCCTGCCAAGTGATTTATGCGTACAGTGCTGGGCCGGCTATTTCATGTTTTCATTTCTTTCCGTCTAGGATTCGTATTCTTTTGGCTCGGAAGTTCGGCGCTGACATGAATGTAGCACAGCTCTACAGTGGGTCACAGCACAATACTGATCCGCATCGACTAAACTTGGAGGAATCTTCAAGACCTCACCAGGGTGTCCCATCACCTACTGAATCTATTGATACCAAGGTCAAACGCATGGATCACAATCATACCATGAACAACAGAGATATCGATGATACCGAACCAACTATGTGCAGCCCCTACCACAAGACAGGGATCGGTTCTGAGTCGGGTACAAAATGTGCAGATGTGTACATCCGGCAAACGGCTGTTATGTCAGCCACCTGCTTCGCAGCCTCTCCGAATGCTTCAGCAGCCGTTTCGGCGGCTGCCATCGCGGCAGCCTACGCCTCGGGTGATGAGGAGGATGTGGATACAGCGGAGGAACTAGAGAAGCGTCTTGAGACCCTCAACCAAGTCCTGGAAGCGAAGCAACTTGCCATCGACGAATGCAGCTATCGCCTTTCAGGTATTTACCTCGGTCAGGATCGGTATTTCCGTAACTACTTTGTTCTTGGTTCCGTCGGCGGCATATTTGTCGAGGGTCAGGACATATTCGGCGCCTCCAATTCATCTCAAGAAAAGACTCTAGCAGTCAGGAAGGAAGGCTCAGGGACACTCTTTGATCCCGACCTCATTGTGGCGGAGATTAAAGCCAGCCGAGAGCTGGCCGTCAAGAGGCACTATAATTTTTCCGGTACCGCTGCGGGTTCCTCCACCTCCTCTTCGTCTTTCAGATGCTCTCGCAGGGATGCAGCCGCAACTATACATGCCAAACCGGAGCCCGTGAGTGTTTCTGTGGCAGACGTCCATTCCCCGGAGTCTGCGGAAGGAGGCGATAATTCGGAGTCACCTACGAGTCACCCACATGCTTTGGACTCAAAACCGGAGGGACTCAACTTTGGAGACAGTCAGACTGAGCTGGGTGTCGATGATAGTGCTTCGTGCCATGAATTAAAAGTCAATGCTAACGACCATCCGAAAACTTTGTCTTCCGAACCGAACGTCGAAGCGGACGATCAAGACCCCACCTCTTCTAAGGAGACTTGTTCTACATATCCAACGAAGAATATAGAAGAGGGAACGAACCATGAGTCCGATGAGCCTCCCGTGTCCAGCCAAACAGTTGGCACTTCTCTGGACCCTTCGTCTTTTGAGCCAGTAAATGCTACTTCCATATATCCTGTAAAGTGTGAGGAGATTTGTGGAAGTCAGGAGTTTGTTTCTGGTTTAAATGGGAATCCAGGACCTGAAGATGCGGTTGCTAGTGAAGGCGACTCAACCCAATCATCCTGCCAACCGTTGGACCTCTCAAACAAAAAAATACAGAATGGCGCGGCACTGGTGCCCTGTAACGACACTTCGACTCCTTCCTCGGATAGTTTCACGAGAGATATTGCCGACTACATTCTTTGGAATTCCTTTACTGAACAAGACCTAGCCGTGGCACTTGAGGAGTCTGGCCTTGACGAGTCATTCCTTACAACAGCAGGGCTTCTCTTCGCTACCCAGACAGGTTTGTTAGACCGCGCCTCAATGGGTGGTTCCTGCTCACTGAACGACCCTGCTTGTCATGTTGTGGTTCTCTTTTACAAGCTTCAAATACTCCGTGCTCTGGCCTATGAAATGAAGAAGTCGGTTGCAGTCCCGAAGGGTGACCAAACGTCTAACGATTCCTTACTTACGTCGTCTCTGCGTCAATTGAAAGTCTGGTTGAGCGATGGAGCGGTCGGCTCTTCGGAAGACGGGTCTCGATTCTGCGACAGCGATCTTATCAATGTCAATGACACTGAACTCCTGTCCCAGGTGGATGAGTTACTGGAGAAACGTGGTGTCCAGTTGCAGCCACTGGCCAGGAAGGAGCTACAGGAGACTAATAAGGATGACGTTTATTGTTTCGACGTCAAAGTTTCTACTCATCTTCCCCCTCAAGAATTCACGAACTGTTGGTGGCGCATCCATGATCTGGAAACCCTGCAGTCTCTGCTTGGCGCTCTCTCTCCCCGGGGCATCCGCGAGCGTATGTTGATAAAGTCGATACAGAAGAACGAAGAGACAGTTGGCCCTTCCGTCTCGGTGGACGCTTCCGCGGGTGCGTTGATTTTTATTGCACCCATGTTTTCTCTGTTACATACCGCGTATACAGCGCCGACATTTAGAGTGAATTTTGAAATTCTGTTCCTACTGAAACAGTGTAAGTAGTACTGCCATCAACACATAGTTTTTGGCGTTGGTGAAAAAATGTCGAGACTTGTAAAATTACATCCCACTCAACCTACCCTGAAAGGGAAAGGAGTGAAAAGGAAGCAGGAAAATAGTGTTTTAAAAGTACTCATTGGGTCAATAGCTGTGTGAAGGAGAAGCCCGAGAAGTGCCGCGTCAGTGCCAGGTCCATAAAGTTGTCGACTTTCCTGCACCAATCATGATTGAATCCTTGAAATGCAAGATGCCCCAAAACGTCCAATCTCCAAGATACACGAGGGTAAATTCGAACTTCATGGAGGAGTTTTGAGTTGACGTGATGTCAATTGTGCAGCTAGTCTTTTGATAATAGGCGAACAGGGAGATTTTTCAGATTTTAAATACGACTTCGGTATCTTGTCAACATATTTGGCTGCTGACTACGTTTGACTACTTCCATCATGCATTCAACCACAAGCATGTGCTAATTCATGAACGGTTAGTCGTGACGTGCATGGGTAGAATATCTTCAGTCGCTCTGTGAAGGTAGCTTTATTATAACCTAAGGACGGCATAGTCGGTTACTTCAGCCTTATGGTGTAGCCTCCGACTTATTGCGCTTTTAACACTGTCACTGTTCAATATCGAAAGTTGTTTAATGAGGCTTTGCGAAATTGAACAACTTTTCACTTTCTCTGCAACCATTGTGGTAATTACTAAGAATTTGTAGGAAACAACTTTTCTAATAAGTCAAATATTCGCCGTCCGCCATGACAAAACGATTTTTAGCCGACTGCCATTCTGCCGATTCAAATAAACCCTTCCAGTTCTGAAATAAAGGACGAGACAAATGTAAGTGGCCTGGGATTATGAGTCAACGTTGTTGACATACTTGCTTCCTATCAGTAGGCGTGTTTTTATTAGGTTACATAGTTCAACCGTGTCGGCCGCGCGGGGGGAGGGAACTCCCATATCGCGTTCCATGCGGCTACCGCGTGAGTTGGCTAGGCGCGTAGGCGTTGGGTGCACTTAATCGGTGCAGGCCTGCCCCGTCAGTGGACCTTCCCTTTCTACTTACTTCAGGGACTGCACTAGCCCTTCGTGGCTTACCCGGATAGACGTTAAACCCGGTCGCTGGCTTCCTGTGCGGTCTTCTAAGGCCGCTTGCTGTTTGCTTTCTTTGCCTGCCGTACGGCTCCTTTCCCCACCCTACACTCAACCACAGCTAGCTTGGGACGGCTACCCAACAATAGGGGTTTGGCCTTGCCTTGCACCTTCACGGGGTTAGGTATCAACCCGGGCCTCGGGATTTCTGTGCGGTCTCCTTCGCTCGCTTTCTCCTTGCGCGTCGGCCGATTTCGTACGCCCGTGTGGTTGGGCGGTTTGGCCGCCTTGCGGCGACCAGTAGGTTTGGCTTTCCCGTTTTACCTTCATCATTCTTCGGTTAGACGGTCAGCGTACTTACGGAGTAGCCTTCGGATTGGTCACGACCGGCAATTAGGATGTACATCGGTTTCTCACCTATCCCTTCAAATACTACGAATTCAATCCCGGTTGGCGCATTTTTGGCTGGGGTTATGGAACAAAAGGGAAAAAAATTCGGAGGCATAGTGAGGAATTCACTATTTCAATGCTGAGTATGAAAGAATTACAAACTATTTCCGTTGCACCAGTCTTCAATGCCAAAATGTCCATTGCCTTGCCTCATCAGTGGCCGTATTTTCTGGGGCACCTTTAGCGGAATGGCCTTGGCCTTGGGTATCTTGCTCCTATTGGTTACGACTTTTTTTGAATTTTCGGCACATTTTCACCTCAAACGAATTCCAATATTTACTTTCTAAACCTCTCCTTTTTGTTATTTTTTAATTTACTCTTCGACGGGTTCCCCATTTACCCCACCCTTAAAACCCCCCTTTCCCACCGGTCCCGTATGACAGGGACCTCTCCTTCGCCTTGCGCAATCCAGGCTACATACAGTTGTCCGACCAAATAAAGCTCTGAAGTTGCGTGGCATAGAGAAGCGACTTACTCTCGAAGCGTCAAAACTGGCTTCTGAATCTACTACTAAATTTGCAGCTCTCGTTCTCGCTAACATATTTCGTTTGTCTTCCGAGTGCATCTAAAATGTTCCTTTTTTGCTATTTGTCAACATTTTTGCCTGTGGTCCTCAGACTAGCTACTCTACAATGTCGGCCTGGCCGTTTTCCTTGCCGACGTCAGGTCGATGCATCGACTGACGGAGTCCTCATCCGAAATCCAGGTTTTGATCAACTAGAGGCTAGTCTTGTTTCTGGCCTGGGCGATAATCTTGGTGGCTGAGGAGTTAGACTCGCGACCCGCTCCGAATGTGTGAGAAGTCATTTGTGATAATTCGTCACTTCCTCGCACAACCAACTTATGTTGGCGTATGCGCGTTTCGAGCGTGCGTTCTGACTGACCTGTGACCAGTTTAGGCACGAAACACGATAAACTACGTCTGACTGCCTCCTGGGATTTGATGGGTCTTTGATTTTCATGATCCTGCTGCGCATGGTGGCTTCTGACCAGTATGGGATTCCAACACCTAGTCTCGTAGCAATGCGCTCGGTTTCCAATGAAACGTCTTTGATGTATGACAGAGCCTGCCATATCATCGATGGCGTTTCCGGTGGGGTGCTGTGGGGACGGACACGTCGTAGACATGGGCTTATAAATGCCTTCGGATATCCATTCCGCATAAGTTAGTTTCGGGGGTGTTGGATCTAAGGGGCTTTTTCTTGCGAGTTGCAGCAGCGAGTCTGTAGTCGTTTGAAGAGTGTTTTCACGGGGATTCGTCTGGGAGCCATTAGATGGTTGTTGTGGAGACTGAGAAGGTGCGTGGTGTTTGTTGCCTTCCTGTAAATCGTTGTGTCTATTTCGTCGTTGAACGTTCGTCTGACGAGTACATCAATAAGGGGCAACTGCTTATCTTTTTCTTTTTGGCTCGTGAATTTTATATTTGGGAGGATTGAGTTGACGTCGTTGAATATCACTTGTAATTCCTCATGCGTTCAATATGCCAAAGTTCGTTCTGGTCTGGAACAGTTATCGCTGAGCGCCGTTGCCGATAAAATGGAAGTACCATAGAGTAACTTCGTTTGCCCTCATACACTATACCCTATTCAGAATATTTAATCCCTGTGAATGCATGCTTATATCTAAGTATTTAACGTCAATTAAAATATTTGTCATTTCTAGCGTGGGTTAGTTGCCAAGCCTAGACCTGCCTGGTCCTTTAAGCTGGGGTGTCCGCGTTGTCTGTCGAAACCATTTGCCTCTTTTTTTCAGTGATTGATCTGCACACTGTATCCGCCGCCCTGGCTGACGGGTGGAGCCCAAGCCTGCTGAGGGTACGATCCCGTCGTGGAAAAGGCCGCGGCAGCAATGTTCCATTCCTGCCTACCTCTGGTTCTTCTTCCTCCTTGGTCGTCCTTGGCACGACCAGCAGTGGCAGCGCGCTACTTTCCTCCACGAAGTTGTCTCATTCATGCAACTCTTCAGTTTCCCTTTCAAGCGAGGTGGCTGATCGATCCCTAACTGCTGAGATCCCTTCCAACTCCTACTACTCCCTTCGGCAGCAGTCTAACAGCCAACCAAACTGCAGCGTTGTTCACCAAGGCCAACTCGCACCATCGTCGACGCCTGAAAATGGGACAGACGATGCGGTCGTTACTTCCATGTCATCTGATGCTTCCGCAGCCTGCAACTTGGAGCAACGTGTCGGATTGGCTGACGCGGACTCGGGTTACCAAGAGTTTCTGGAAGAATGCCGCTGCCTAGAAAGGATTGAAGCTCTTGTGGATCGTGCCCTCTCGGCAAGCCTCCAAGTTAAGGGCTGGCAGGTAGGTTGGCCTACTTAGTTGGTAATTCAGAAAATGAAAAGTTCTCCGCCCTAATAAAAGCCGATTATTTTGGTCACGTAGAGGTGACGTTCATTGACCCGGCCTGCTTGCAAGGCTGTATACGGAGTCCACACTAGGTCCATAGGTGAAAGATGAACGCCCATATCCTGTCCTGACTTGGCAACTCAAGCCCTGGCTCAACCGGTGGTGCGTCCGACTCGCTTTTCAAATGGAATAAGTTTGAATTTCAGGTTTTCCCACTTCGTGTTAAGTTGCGACTGATTGACGGTGACAGATAAGCCGGGGCTGGCCACTGCAGTCTCCCTGCCCTTATCGACCATTTTTATCCAAAATAACATAATGCCGTGAAAATAATGTGACAGCCCGCAGTTTCTGTCGTCCCTCTTTCCCCTTCGGACTGATCGTTTCTTCAGTATGAACCTAGTGACTAGTATTTGAAGGTGTCAGTGACTTTTAGTCCTTGACCACTCCATCTGGACTGTAATTGAGAAGATGCAGTCATGGAGACAGTAGTTTTATTCGTCTGATTCTACCGATTCACGCTTGAACCCGGCGTTAGAGGCAACAGCAGGTGAGAGTAATGAACGAGCAAGGTTTGCGGTATTTACAGCATGCAGTTGCTATACGATCACACCTGTCAAAATTATCAGTGCCTGCATTCATCGCAGACGGCTGTAGTTGGTGGGATGATGGCCTGACCGTCTGCATTCGAGTCGTTAATGGCCAGTGTTGGTTGTTGATGTGAGAATTATGCGGTCATTTGGGTCACCGATACTGTCACTGGGAGCAGTGTTCACCTTCGGGCTCCCCAAGCAATTAACTCGTCTTCCCAGGCTTTAAATATGGAGAGGGGGAGATACACTACATCGCTTGATGAATTACGGTTCGAAAAATCGTGACTTAAGCAGCTCGCTGCTCACGTAGTTGCCACCTCTTGTGGGAATTTCAGCCTCATCGAATTTCAAATTGTGGGCGGGTCTCGCCAAAGTAGCCACGACTTGAGAGCTGGTGTCATTCCTACCTGTTTCTGATGCGCCTTTGGTCGCCCGTGTCCTGAATAATCATCTAGTTTCTCTGACGCCGTCATTTTGCACGCTACTACACTAGATGCGACAAATCGATCCAGAAGTTTTCCATCGTGACAGCGGGTCTTCTGACCACTTACCGTGTGATTGTTACCTCCGGTCTGCGTGAAATCCCAATTCCAGCTGGCGGTTTTGGAGTTCCTTACTTACGGGAGCACTTGCAAATACCAGAGACTTATGCGGTCTAGTTTCTCGTCGCGTTTTCGCATACACCACTTGTCAAAATTGCGCGGGTTAGTAATTCGCTCTGAGCATCCTGGCTAGGGGTGTTGCAATTCAGCAAGCATTTTTTTCGACCCAGCACAGCGCGTCCCAACAAACCTACATACACAGCACTCCCATGCAACTACTTTTCTGGTTGTTTGGGTGGTTTTTGTTGAAGTTCGGTACTGGCGTCATATTTTCCCCTTTTGACCATTAGTTTTTTAGGTAACCACAATGCTTGTGGGAGAAGACAACAGGGCGAGCGTTCGATTGCTTTTTTTCCTATCCATCGTAAATTTCATAAGCTGAAAGACGACGTTCAGATGGTCTTTGCATGCCAGCGCCCGATTCCGTTCGATGACGAAGGTCTCAACCACTGACCGGGTTCAGAGTTCCGGTCTTTGGTGTCAGAAGACCAACGACTACATGGACTGCAGGACCGCACTTTCTGAGTCCCGAAATGGATGAACTCATCGACGTTCCTTTCACTTGCACGTCAGGCGCCTAACAGTCTTGTCCCAGTGATTGCAGCCCCTTCCAAACTCCTCCCTGGCACTCACCTCGCTTTCGCTGTGCTGTTCTCGCTTGTGCGGCTTCGCTAATTAATTTGGGCAGAGATGGAGCCCGTCCCATATTTCAAGTTGCATCGTGGAACGATATTAGCGCGAATGACAACATGCGTAACGGTAGCTTACACATAGGCTCAGAGTATTACATACTAGGGTCCAGCAAGCCGCTGTCGTTTGCTAATCCCAGTTGTGTATGTCCAAGTAAGCTATTTCTCCTTTCCACTGTACAAGAACATTGCGTTCTGCCATCAGTTATTTGCACAAGGCTGGGGATTTCTTACTTTTCTACTACAATTTGAACTTTCTGTTGAGCTGATTAGATAAAACCTTGTTGGAATTGCTTTGTGAGGTATTCCGACATGCTTCCTCCATACTTCATCCTTTCCACTGACTTTTTAAGGCTCCAATCAAGGCGATGGACGACGATTCCATACACTTGATCCCCCGAACGACACCAAAGAGGTCCCGTTTTGAGCAGTGGCCACTGGATGTTGCACGTGATCGACTGCGTGATCTTGAAGCCCACCTGGAACGGCGCTACCTGCTGCCACCTCTCAACTGCGAGTCCCACCTCGACGTGGTGGCAGAGGGAGACCAGGAAGAGGAGGTCTCAACCTTCCCATCACCACCGTCACAAGAACATGCTCCCTGTGGCACCGGGGTTGGCGGTGGGCTTGACACAACCAACACGGACGGCAGCATATGCAGTGACTCTAACTCCACCCCCGCCCACTCCGAGACCTCGGAGATGACTGTTTCGGGCCCGATGTTGCCTCACATTCGACGCGTGGTCCGACCCGTTGTACCCACCTCGACTTGTGGCCGCGGAACGACAGCTTTTGAGAGTGAAGCGAGTAGTGCAGGCACCAACGGCCAATCTACTGGCAGTGCGCCAACATCTAGTGGTAGTGGCCAGCCTTTCTTGCCACCGGCTCTCCTGGAATGGCGTCAGAATGTAACTCGAGCCTGCTCAGTTGAGGCTCTGAACCGTCTGGCAAAACAGTTGGAGGCTGCTGTCGCTTGGGATAAGTCTATCATGAAGGCCGTAAGTAATTTTGTTGTCACGTTAGGCATTTCTTTGGTGTTTAAGTAATGGTCTGTTAACCGACTGCTCTCTTTCAAGCATGCGACATCATGCTAGGTTCGCTGACTTCTGTCCCTGCCAATCCTTCGGTTTGTAAAGTTCTGGGCTCATGACTGGATTTTAATTTTGCGCGGTAACACAAGATCCAACGACTGGAACCTTTAGATATATTTTCACCTACGAAGACTTACTTGATTGAGGTCGCACAACCAGTTAGCGTTGAACATAATTTCAACATAATTGGCACACATTGCCGTGCTGACCTTTTATCAAGCATTATTCCAACTGCCTGCAACCGTCGCAAGGGAAAAAGCACCGCCTAAGTGGTGTGTTTTTTTCATAGATTTGCAATTTTCGTATAAATTCATTTTTTTTTCTCCTGGAAAACATTTACGGAATTAATTCATCATCTCTCCTTTTACGCAACTACGTCTTCTGTAAAATTGGAAAACTTCTGTGTCAAAAAATAACACGCTTATCTAGACCCTGCCAAACCTGTTCCACGCATTCTAAGCAATCCAGTTCCAGGTTCACAATAGTGCCTTTCGTAAATCTTTCCCGCTTAGCTTAATGCCTTCTTGTAGAAAAACACGCACAAATGCACAGATATGGTATAAGACAGATTGGAGTAGGAAATTTCTTTAACATAAGGTAACTTTGACATCCCCAAAATTCGCAAGCGTCTTTTCCGATAAAGTTACTTAAAAACGTATTCTGCATGAAAAAAGGGTTTTTCCTGAACCCGGTAAACGAAGAAGGCACACAACGTTTGAAGCGCTCAACAATGTTTTTATAGATTTCGGCCATCACGTTTCATCCACACTTAAGGTCAAGTTTTTTTGAATTTTTTATATTCAGAGGCCGATGTAGGCTGAAGGGCTCTTAGGGAAAGTCGTCCGGAGACATTCTTCCTCAAAATAGAATATGATAGGTTTATTGTGAACGCCAAGTCAACGCCTACCTTTTCCGACGAAGCTCTTGATGGCTAGAAGTCTGAGACTTCGGCATTTAAGCTAAAAGGGAAAAGAAACTCGCGAACCCGATGCATACTAGGCGTGCAGAAGTACCCTGTACAGGCTTTAAGTCTACCATGACCCCCATTTTAGTAATAAAAACATTGGCTGATGACGAGCCCATTAATTTAGAAGAGGCAATGCGTTCCAGACCGCCGAAGGAGTCAAATTCGATGGAGACACGTTTCGGATTATTCATCTTCAGGCCTGTGCAGTATTATGATTTACGGTGAGGCAGCAAAGGTCGAAAAACAGCCGTTGAACAGTAGTCTCGGAAAAGAGGGGGTTGAGAGCATTCAGGCCTGTCAGACGTCAAGGGCAACTATAGTTGAGTTCTGTCAGAGGCATGGGGATGGGGGAGGGGAACGGATTCGTGAACCGACCGATGCTTTAAATGGAGAGATAAAATCCTTTTGGGCCATTTCATTTTCACGCGGAAGTATTGTTCACCGAATTATCCGTATTGCAGGGTGGCAATGGGGATTTACAGTGCGTGACCTAACTCATGAAATGTGTCGAAATTTACGAATGATTGCAATCACTCGCAAATCGACACCATTTCATGAGTCAAATGTCTATGCTAATTAAGTACAAGTTTAAAAGAATCAAAAACATGAAAGAAATATTATAGGCAGTGTTGCGTTGTTTAGAAATGTCGATTTATTTTGAAAAGCACAATATTCCGAAAACGTGAGAAATGGCTTTAATTAAGTAAAGTTCGTTTTTAGATATGCAGAATGTATTATTATGCCAAAAACCTAGTAAATATGAAATTAGACATAAAATAACGCCTAATAATAGTGTTTTTGTGAAGTTTACATCTAAATATCGTTCAATAAGTAGTGTGATTTCATATATGAAGTTTTGTTAACTGCCTACATTTTGAGTGCAGATTCAAAAACAGTTTTCCAGTGAGTCCTCCTTTATTTTATTTGCTTGAAGTAAATGAGATGGGGTTCAACAAGAGAAGCTGGATTTTGCTTGATTTCACCGATGGAGACGTCGTAGAAACAAAGGTTTTCATAAGGTGACATGCCACGAGGCCGGTCTGCGCCTAATAAATTTAAATAGAACTGACAGGCGTGATCTTAAACGTACCATTTTGTGTTTATAGAGATAAAGTTTCTTACGTTAAACTAATTTACACTTCTCGTTCGTTTTGGATTACATTGAGTTTCAGATCGACCTCGAAATGTTGCTGAATACTTCATGATTTTCAGTGTTTTCAACCGATCGTCCATAACGACAGATTCCGAATTACCTGTCTGTTGAGAACTTTAAAATAAGGTTATTCTTGAAGGCATTTACCGAATTAATAAGTGTTCGGGCGCTCCTTTTCAGAAAGATGGTCGTTTGGGTCACATTTGAAGAATCATTCAAACATAAACATTCATTTTCGAGAAAAATGTCTGCCCACAACGAAAGTCAGCAACGAATATGCCTTTGATCAATGAAAAAACTTTCCTTAATAATTTACCTCTTTAAGAAGTGCTTTATTACTACACTCCGTTGACGGATCTCTGTGTACTTTGCATTTTTGCACGGTTATGCCAAGTAAAAATTTGACACTTTTGGCCGTTTCCTTCTCGTTCCTGAGAATTACTAATATTTTTCTACATGGAACGTAAGAACATGCCTTTCTCTATATACTGAGGCCATTTCCACTGTTTTTGCTCACTTTTAGACTCCGTTCTTCGATTATGAATGCATGGCAGAGCGCCCATATTTTTCTGAAACTATAAATGTTTTGCTCTTTCTATTTCTGAATGGGATATGCACAGAAGCTAAACTACACGAGAAATAGTGTTTCATATGTTTAAAGCTGGAAATGACCATTCCGTGGTGGTCATCTATGTGATATCAGATAGAATTTTCCGAACGGCAAAAAATTTCGGCCCACTTAAGCAAGGGAATCCCTATCTGCGTTATTACTGCACTTTTGGACACCAAATCGCACAGATCTGTTAATTTGACATTTAGGAATTGATAAAATCTCTGGCTTTCTTGAAATAACCTTTGGGTTAGCAGGTTGATCAACATGGTTATCATCGGATTTACAATAAAATTTATAGTCCGGCTAAATCTGTTTATTAAATTCTCGAGGGTGAATTACTATCTATTCAATGAAAAAGTCGCTCAGATGCGTAGCATAGGAAATTTCACGAATATATTCCAACGTCTATTTTCGCTAAAATTCACTGATATTTCACTTGATATAATTACGCAAACACAATTTCTGAACAAGAAAAGGACATTTCAGTGAAGGATGTGGGTGAGCGAACAAAATGCGCTACGTTAAAGGCGTCCAAACATTCTCTCAGCAGTTTCCGTTATCATATTTCATGAGATAGGTCACTTACTGTACATCTTGCATCGGAGACCAGCAGTCGGTAATGTAAGGGTCTTTCCAAATTTTTTATTGTCTTTGTCGATAATGCTTCTGTGTAGTTATTTTTGATTTCAACAGTGCTCGACCTCTCTCGATAACAAAGCAGGACTTGGCGACAGCGTGAGAGCAACCTTCACGATTCCCTTAAAGTGGTTGAGGAACTAAGAGTGGCTTTTCACGTTTTTGGAGAAACTGACGATTTATTTGAGTTCGTATAAATTTCGTATTTTCACCTCCAGGAGGGAGTAACGGCTGGTTAAATATCGCCATATATGAGGCCTCTGAACAAAATCACGAAGATAGGGGGATGAATTTCTCTAGGAAAAACGGTTTTTGCGTATGCACATGATGTGTGACTGTGCAAGTACCATGAGGTGATGACAATAAAAATGCGAATAACTCCTTGTTATAGTTTGCTTTTCACATAAATAGATGAATTGTCTTTTCTCCTCAGATTGCGCACCAACTTCTTTTGCTCCAACTAACCCTAGGAGCGAGAACGGTCTGCCCCTCTCAGTATTGACAGTCGTTTGCCTAGTCAGGTTAATAATTAGTGGCATCAAGCTTTTCGCGACCGTCGTATCCCATTAATCTGCCCATAAGTTGTCATTGTTTACTTATACGAACTAACAATCTCGATTCACATGTCCTTCTTTTGCCGACGGGCTTTCACAGTACTTTCTGGTAGTTTCTTCTTGTCAAGTTCTCAATTTGATCTTCCATGCCCATGCATGGCCGGTTGGCTTATAGACACCCTGGTTATTATCTGTACATGGCATCTTACCTTCATTTTTTGAACTAACATGCCCTTCTTTAATGCCAACGAACGCAGGTAGTATAAAAATCTGTGTTCAAGCTTCATTTTTCTGAGGTATTATTAATGGTCAATTTGACCGTTTGCCCAAATGTCGACAGAAGGTAGTAACCAAGTAAAATTGGTCGACAGTTTTCCGGCATTACGTTTGAAAGTCCATTTTGTGCACGTCACCGTGTAACATTGTGGCTGTGCGTGCTTTGGTGAACACAGTATCAGCAGAGCATGTTGTTGACGTCTTGTCAGAAGATATATCACTGTAGTCAAATGTTTTGGGAAGCCGGTATGTATGACCACAACTGGCGTTCACCAACCGTTCTTCGCATATTACTTCCTTTCCTTAGATTTGCCAAATTTGCCGCCGAGACAAGAACGAGGCCCAACTACTCCTGTGCGATGGTTGCGATCACGGCTATCATACTTACTGCTTCCGTCCCCCACTGATCTCGATACCTGCGGGTGACTGGTTCTGCTTTAACTGCATCTCAAAGGCCACGGGAAAGCAACACTGTTTTGTCTGCGGTGGCTCCAGACCGGTCCCTCCTCCGCTTCTGAGATCACCCGCTGTGAATAACACCCCGACCACAAGTTCTCCACTGGACCCCGCTCACCGGCTAGTCGTCTGTTATAGCTGCTCGCGAGCTGTGCATCCAGCTTGTCTGAGGCCTCCCGTTCCCCGTCTTCCACGTCGCTGGCATTGTTCCTTTTGTCTCGCTCGTGGTGCCACCTTTGAGAGGGCAACACAACCCTCAATCGCCAATAAATCCGCCACTGATGCCCAATCTGTCCCAGCTGGGACCGCAAGTTCAAATATGGGTTCCTCTTTAAAGCCCTGTGCGGAAGCCTCCAGAGACGCAAGAGTAGGTTTCTTTG
>CACRXP010000791.1:156201-169230 GCA_902702965.1 Spirometra erinaceieuropaei
AGTGATTTCACTCTGCTCATATATATACGTATATATATATATATATATATATATATATATATATATTAAGTGAATAATTTCAGAAATTACTCAGTGCAGGATTTGGGGTTAGATATCCGGGACATGACTTTTTAGGGTCAGAACCGAAATTTCAATGAAAATGCGAGTCGAAGACAATCAACGACAGTGGAATAACCACGTAATGCCCATTCTACAAACAAGTAGTACTATGAGTAGCATGTAATCCATATGGATACTTGCTAGCAAGTATCAATGTCGGGAGTACGGTATAATACCGTTACCATATATATATATATATAATGGTATAGGGGCGCTCACTGATCGTTTCTACGGAACTCACTTGTCCCGTTGTGCCTTACGGGCTCTCCCTCGAGACCAATTATCAGCCGCACAGCGACCACTCCAGTCTCTCCTGCCTTTGTCAGTAATACCATTCTGCTTATATCATGCGCCACTGTGCAGCGGCTGACTGGGCTCCAGAGAGAGCCCGTAAGGCACAACAGAACGAGTGAGTTCAGTAAGAACGATCGGTGAGCGCCCCTCTACCATTTTTTGCACACTTACTTCACGTCTGAGGACATCTTGGGGAACAAAGGTCAAGAATTTGCAAGAAATTTGTTTATATTTCCCAAAGAAGTTGTTTCTTCCGAAATATATATATATATATAATGGTAGGGGGCGTTCACCGATCGTTCATACGGAACTCACTCGTTCCGTTGTGCTTTAAGGACTCTCTCTCGAGCCCAACCAGCAGCCGCACAGCGGCGCATGATATATAGGCAGAATGGTATTACCGACAAAGACAAGGGAGACAAGGGTGAGTGCCCCCTACCATTGTATATTCCCGATCGAAAACCCACAGGGCAACGGGCTCGTGGCCCGGTGGGTAGAGGCGTGGACTTCTAAACCACCAGGTCGCGAGTTCGAGGCTCGGGTGTTCCACACTTCGGGCTTGGGTATGGCTGGCTGACGACGGCTAATAAGCCAAAAATGGCCATTCCAGTCTCCCTTGTCTTTGTCGGTAATACCATTCTGCCTATATATATATGAGAAGAAGAGGCGATCTCGGGAACCATAATTATATTGCCGTGTTTCAAAAACAAACAAGTTTCCATCATCGGAGGTGAGTGTTGTACCGCACCCCCAGTATTTATAGGTGGTGACGATCTTGTTACAACGGGCTTACCTCTCATCGGGAGCCAGCGTTCGGGCGCTAGTCGTCATCGCATGTGTTTGCATTGATATTAGCTTTCGTTCTAGGCTGGCAATCTTCTTTATGACCCCACGACCGCTTGTATTCTTACCTGCCGAATAAGTGGAAGTGACGATAGCACCTTCGTCAGGTCCGTTTGCGTCACCGCGACCGTCCGTTTTCTCACTTGTCGGATAAGTAAATGAGGCGGCTGTAGTGACGATGGCACCTTCATCAGGCTTGGGTCGTAGTACAACTACGTGTGTGCCTCCATGGACTTGGCCGTATTTGGGTTCCGGTCTTATCATAACCCGCGTTTGCTCTTTTGTTCACTGAACTGCGTCCTGAGGGCCAGGTAGGCTTCGGAAAGCGCTAAACTGCGATTGATGAAGTTCGCGCCGGTGTGCCAGGCATCGATCGTTTCTCTGGATATTCGGTCATTTCCTCGGCCTAGGATTTCGATATTCTGATAGGCGAATGTGTGTCCAGAGTTTGCGCAGTGTTCTGCCACCAGGGACAACGGGTTCATTCTCCTTACTGTCCTCACGTGTTCTCCAGCGCGGGTCTGTAGTCGTTTGCCGAACTCCCCATTGTAATCAACTTCGCAGGAGTTACACCGAACCCAAAAGGTTAGTCTGAGGTTCCATCTCGTGTCATGGAAACCTAAGGCGTCATAACCAGATGTCGAATTGGACGAGAGCGTTCAGGAACGACAGGAACAGCGGGAGCGTCAAGACAATAAATCTACAGCTCCCATGATCGCCCTTTCCTCTCACGTATCTCCAGGGACGCGCACCCTAACTTCTATTACCAATATATGAATATAGAAAGAATTATTCAGAAGTTACTGGCAAAAGTTTCGAGATCGTCAGGGAATGAGCCGTTTTTACTTACCTCAGGTCAGACACATTCTGAAAATTTTACGTCATTAAACTGTAATTTGAGTTAATAGTTGACGTTACGCCCTCATAAGATTGTACATTTAGAGGGAGATTTGAAACCCTAATTTTTCCATCGCCGGCGCTCTCAAATAAAGAAGGGTTAGTAATTGATATTGCATCTGAAGGTAATTCGGTTGGTTGCATTGTTGACCTATCGTGCCTCGAAAAGTTGTTCACGGTCGCAGTATACGAATATTTAGGCATGAAATATTTGAAACTGCTAATTCAATCTTCGACCAAACTTGTCTGGACAATACTACTGATGTCCTCATTCACACTGGCAGTTTGGGTAGAACATACTGAAAAAAAACTGAAAACTATTTAAAGTGGTTTAAAAGTGGGACAAAATCTGAGATGCATCAGGAGTCGTCACCATATAAATCTCAATTTTCCTGAACATGGCCTATCCACCTTAGAATATAGACAGACCCGAAGGCATCTCGTATAAATCAACTGGATCAGGAGGATGTGAATCTCCACCCTTAAGTTTAGTGAATGCCTTATACCAACTACAAAAACTCTTTACTTACGGACGTCATGAGCCTCGGGTGACATTGTTGTGCCTCGGTGGGTATTTCAGCTCCTTTTGAAGGCACATTCACTGGCTGGCAGGAACTTTCTGAAAATACACTGTCGGCAAACATAAGATGAAGTTTTAGTCAAGGACTGAATACATAACTATCTGAAAATCCGTCCAGCCATGCAAGAGTGTGTTGTTGCGCACATTCAACACCCTAGGCTTGTCTACTGCTCACGAGGATGTACATTTTTACCTCCTCTTCTCGGCAAGCACTGGGATTACAGGTTCGAATCCAAACATGCCCGGATGCTTTTACACACATCGGAATATCTGCACACAGGTTCATTAGGTTTCTAAGAGAAACAAGGTCCAAGTGGATGGTGGTATTTATGAGCCTTCCGACAGAGGCCGTCTGTGAACCATCTGCTCTGTGGGCCCATGATATTCGTGTTTTTGGCATCATACCCCCACCACGGGATTTGAAATAAATGCGCCGGTGGTCACATTTGCTTACAACTAGTACCAGTCAGGTTGCGTAGGGTCTGCCCGAACCCACAACTACTGTCGAGCCTAGGGTGTTGTGTCACGCCTTGAGGTAAGCACTCACGCCGTTTCGGCCACTGTGCCCAATCCCATCTGAATGACAGGATCGGAAGTCGATTATCAAATAGGACAGAGGAGAACGAGTGAGGCCAACAATGGAGAGGCGATCAGCACATTCCCTCTCATATAAATGTGGCACTCTTGAATTTATCACGATGCGCTACGAGCCGCGGTTTGTAGGTATGCCAACTGACAGCTTAACTCGGTCCTTTATCTGATTGAGCGTCAGGCTACAATGGCTCTTTCTCATGCGGCGTTTTTGGAATTGTCAGGCATGTGAGGTCCCAGCTACCCCTGGGAACGCCAGGCATAAGCGGGTATGCAATACGTGAATGGACTATTTAGATTTGCCAGCCACTGCACCCCAGCCTTCCCTCTGTCTTTTGATGGTGTCTGACCGTCGAAGCCCGGTAGGCGAGTGAAAAGAGAGGAAAATAATATATGTTGTATAAGTCTGTCTAGCCATAAACTAGTTCGCACGCAAGTTCACCATCCACCCACATTTGGGGGCGCGCAATGAACTCCGCTGCTTACAACGGTCGAACTCTCATTTCTGATGCCAGATAGTGGTTGGAATTATTATTGGTTAAATGAAGATGAAATAAGCACTCAACAATGATGTGTCTTCCTACCCGCATTTTCTTCAACTGTTATTCCACGTTTGCTTAAACGATGATGCTCCTGAAACAATTCTAGCAGATTTTTTTCCTCACGTGCACCCGTTTCGTTGTAAATAAGACGGTAAAGGACTCTGTCTAATTCCCTAAAATATAATGAACTGGACCTCAGAGAGAGAAAGAGAGAGCGGGGTCCTTAGTAGGACTCGCATTGACACAACCAAGTTATTATTGCTACTCTTTAGTCTCGGTCATAGTTTTGCCACGAAATATCGACAGTAAAGACAACTGGTCCTGAGATATGCAAACAGAAATCTACTTGTGAGAATTTCAGGGTTTTTTTCAGACAGATCAGCTATGCCTTTTGTCTAACTTTAGTGCAATCTAAAGAAGCCCTGGTCCCTCAGTTGCCGTCTTGAACCCTGTCAGGCAAGGTCAAGGCGCGCAGTTAGGTCTCAAAGATGAGTGAAGCTTTGCATTTACTCGGATATTCTTAAGCAATTAACGCCTCTTTTAACTTGAGTCGTTTTTGAAATCGCCTTTTACTACAAGGTATAATTTTTTCCCAGTTTTGTTTGACAGTCTGGCAAAATAGTCGTATTTTGTCAAAAACCTTTGTAGTGACTCCGATCCAGACTATCTCTTTCTAGTTTTCGTAGTTAAATAACAGTAGTACTTGTTATTCAGTGCGCTCTCCTGTACGTTAGCAACGTTTTGATCCTTGTACTGTAACTAAAAACCTATACTGTCTGTAATGTCCCGCAGACCACGTGCTAAATGACGAAAGCTTGCGGCCTCCCCACCGTCTCTGGGTGCTGGAATCGTGACTGAAGACATAGCAGGTGCCAGCATATGTTCTTCGCCTTCTGCAGATATGATTGACTCACAAATCCCTTTATTACATGTAGAACCTCTTGACCCCTCAATCGTCCAAAAATACGCCCCTACTAGTCGTAGCAGGCCATCAGCCGGCGAAATAATCGATCAGATGATATATGGCGACATAAACAGCACTTCTGAAAAAGCAATTGAACAAGCTTTTAAACTTATTGGGGTAATAAGTTCTGAAACTGAGGAGAGAATTAAACGCAAGCATAATTTCGTACTGCGAAACATTCCGAGCCACTTATCGGCTATGGAGGGAGCGCATTTGTTCCTATAAAGTTGTGGATTGAGTTTCAGTATCACACAAGCTAAACGACTGCGCTCGCTTAGCCGTAATGCGTCGATACTAGTTACCCTTTTCTCCATGATAGAAGTCGATTTTATCTTGTCGAGGAGGAAGATAACTGGGCAGTTCTGTCGTAAATGGCGCTGCTCCGTTTCGCCAGACCTGACACCCCTTCAGCGAAGACTAAATAAATCAAAATCGGCAAAAACCAACACCAAGATAATGACACCTACTGTCAGTTTGAATAAGTCCTCCACAACACTATCTGCGGCCTCTGCACGTCACCGCATAGGCAATTCCGTAGGGAAATCGACTACTCTTAATGCTGAGATCTCTAAACACACCATCACGCCTGGTATAAACACGTCTCTATCGACTCCCTAGCAACCCCTAGTAAGCCTAAGCATGCGTCTTAGTCAAAGGCGAGTCCAATTGCTGTCGCAGCCACTCGGGCACCCGATAAATCCAGCACCATTATAAAATCTTTTCCTCCACAATCGGCTAACAGTGCCTCAAACACCCCCGACTCAAACGTAGCGTGTTTCCAACTGCCCCCGGCGCTCATATCGAGGCAGTTAGGCCGAATATGCCGATTTTTCCGCCGTTTAATAGAACTCTTGCTCCAATGGAAACAGTGCGTCCCCCACACCCTAACTTGTTTCCTCCACGGCCATTTTACGAATGTACTCCTCACGCTAATATCCATACTGGATCAGTTAACTTATCCGATCCTCCGTTTTGTTCCGGCGAGAATGTGTTGCAGTATCTGGCCCGCGGATTTCCAGCTGAAAATAAGTTAGCCAGCAATGGTTACCAGTTTACCTGCCGGTCATTCCCTCCCCCAAGTCCTACCCCTTTTTATATACGTCAGAACTTTTTGATGCCACAAAATTTTTTGCAGAACCGGATGGTTGCATCCGGACCGTTTGCTCCGTGGGCGACCCAGAACTGGACGATGTAGCCCACCTCCCTCAAAAACTAACAGCCTTTCCCTTCAAACTTTTTGTTTTAAATGCCAGATCCTTGCTTAATAAGATGCTCTTGCTTCAGACTCTGGCGTTTGTCCATTGTCCAGATATTGTTTTAGTAACTAAGACATGGGCATCAGCCTCTGTAGCTTCTCTCTCTTCTCTTCTAGGCTATAATTGCATTCGAAATGAGCGCCAAGACAGCCGTGGTGGGGGCAGCTGCGTCTACGTTAAGCAAACACTTACATTTCTGCCGCTTGACCTCCCGCACTTTTCCGCAGTAGAAGGCAGCTGCTGGCTCTAGGTTGCTCTAAAAAATAAGTTCACCTTACTCGTTGGCTGCGTCTATCGCCCTCCCAATGCCAACGACAATTTTGATCGTTTACTCTCACAGGCATTTGATGCTGCGGCCGACTCAAGCTTTAAGTATCGATTGATAGCGGGTGACTTTAATCTTCCCGAAATCCGCTGGTCTCCGCCTTCAGGCCCCAGAAGGTTCGAAAACTTTCTCGAGGCTGTGGATGTTGGGATGTGGACTCAGGTTGTCGATTGTCCCAACCGAGGATCAAGCATACTTGACCTAATTTTCTGTAGAGGCTGCATGCCATAGTCGGTGTAATCCCTAGGCCCGCTCGGGGGATCAGACCATGACATAGTTGTTTCAACGTTGGAATTCGAGGCTCACAAAACGTTGTCCCCAAAGTATAGCTTTTTCCGCGATTTCCGATCAACTCGCTCAACCGAATTATTAACATACCTTAATTCATACGACTGGACTGATTTCTTCCTTTGTTCGGATGTAAATGTTTGCACTGCTAAACTTACAAAATTTTGAATCCGCTTATTTCTCGTTTTGTCCCCCGTAAGAAAATTATTGATGTTGGGGATGAGGTTTACCTACCCTTACCCTTTCGTCGCAGATTGCGCAGACTTTATCGTCGATTCCATCCTCAGAACGACGCTTCTGTTCTGCTCTTGATTTATGATATTTTTGAGCGGGCTGAGAGATTGTCTGAAGAACAACAGCTAACCGAAGAGGTCCAGTTTGGCGAAAATCATTCGTTAAATGTCTCGAAATTTTGCTCTAGAAAAATACGAACTCACAGAAAGACGCAGCATACCATCCTCCGAGACACTCTCGGAAATCTCATAGTGGATGCCCAGTTAACCGCGGATAGCTTCAATGATTTCCTGTCCAAAACGTTTATTGAAGACTCGACCACCCCACTTCCGACCATCCAGGCATTGACCGGGGCAATTATTAGAAACTATAGCTTTCACTCTGTGAGATGTGACTGTTGCGATTAGGCGTTTTCGTCAATCTTCTAGTCCAGGTCCTGATGATGTCTCAGTAATCATTTTAAAAGCCGATGCAAATACGATTTTCCCATCCCTCTTATGCAAGATATTTAATCTCGCTCTTGAAAGTGAAACCTATCTTACTTTGTGGAAGGAATCACACATTTTGCCCATTCATAAGCACGGCAAATCCACGTCATTTATTGACTTTCGGCCAATAAACACCCTCCCCGCAGTTTCGAAGGTCTTAGAGACATTCAGTAAAGATAAGATGATGTGTCACTTAACAGAGAATAACCTACTGAGTGCTGCTCAGCATGGATTCCTCAAAGCTCGGTCTTGTGACACCTGTCAACTCCCTTTCTTTGACTATGTTCTCCAATCTAGGGACAATGGGTTTGCACTTTACACAGTATATTTGGATTTCACTAAGGCTTTTGATCGTGTTGACCATGCTCTTCTTCTCTTAAAACTGTCCTCTTACGGAATGGGTGGCAAAGTTTTGAATTTTATATCCTCTTACCTGGGCACTCTTACACAACGATTCAAGATTTCCAATGCTATCTCCAACTTTACATCTGTGAGGAGTGGAGTCATTCAGGGTAGTGCAATCGGCCCGCTTTTATTTTGCCTTTTCGCTAAGGATGTACCCGATTTATTTCAGAATGGTAAGCCTTTCATGAATGCCGATGATCTTAAAGTGGCATATCGATATAAGCCGGCCGATCGTGACATCGTGCTTGAGCTCCTAAAGATTGACCTACAGACTTTCGCTCAGTGGTGCCGCACATGGCGCCTTTCTCTTTCCTGGCATAAGTGCTCAGTCATGGTAGTTGGCGACGACCACCAACCTCAACTAAATATTGAAGGTCACTCCATAAATGTGCCCAGGGTTATAAAAGATCTGGGCATATCATACTCCAAGAGTCTCAATCTCTCGGAGCACTGGGCCTTGATAGTCTCCAAAGCACGTAGAACGACCGGGTTTATCCTCCAAAACTTAAAAACTAGGGATATTAGAATGCGCCTTTACAGCATGCACTTTAGACCTGGCCTGGAATAATGTTCGTTTTTATTTAACCTCATGCGTGCTGCTGAGCGGAAAAAAATAGATTCCGTTCAACACTTTTTTTACCGAGAGAATTTTAACCCCGGAAGACCGACATTTGTCTTACCAAGAACGTTGCCGGTTTACAGGCCTTGATCCTTTATGGTTCCGTAGATTACAAAAGGGACTTTTTTGCTATTTAAGCTCTTATATAATCACACATTTAACCCACTCACCTCTTTAAGACATCATGTCCACCCCCGACGTAACAGTCACCGTGAGGTCTTTTTATTTCTTCCTCTGGCACGCACTGTTAAATATCGTCGGTTCTTTTCTGTAAATGCAATTGCTATTTGGAATAAACTACCAATGAGTGTGAAAACTCTGCAAAATTATCTTTTACTTAAGAGAACTATTACTCGATTTTTGCATCCAGAAAAGCTCCCACAAATTTTGGGTTCTGAATCCACAGATCGACTGTACCGTGGCGATGGTGTTTGTGGTCTCTGACCACTATGGCCGGTTTCAGCAGGGAAGATTTCGTTGACCAACAGCGTCAGATGTTCTTCGACGCTTCTGTTTGCACTAACCCCAACTTCATGAAAGAAATTGGCGACTGATATTATCCGATACCGTGCAGCCCCTCCCTTCTTGACGGTCAAAAGTTTGTCGTTAGCAGTTTTTTTCTCCTGAATCTTCCAAACCTTAAAAACCAACTATATTTTTATTCCTTTCTCACAGGAGTTTTTTTTCACTGCTGGTCGAATTTGTGTTTAACGCTTCCCTGACAATGCCTGTAAACTGGCATTAAATAAAAAAACTATTATTATTATTATTATTATTAAATGATGTAATCCAAAAGTCCGTTGAAGCAGCAGTCATTAATTCTCGTGACATGCTTCTTTCAGTGGGTTCTGAAAAGATACATGCAGGTGAACATTATTTTCGCTAGTGCTTGGACCTTCCATTCTGTTTACTCTTCATCGCCTAAGTATGGCTGACAGTCAAAAGAGCCCACACGTTCATTTGAACCCAGGAATAGGCTCACCGATCCGAACGACGTGCAGAAATATACGTATATATATATATATGAGTGAAGATCCGAGGTACAGATATATTACCGTGTATATCATCGACGGGGAATACGAAGAGGAGAAAGCGGTTTCATGAACCGGGTTGTATTCAATCTGACGTTTCGGAAACTCACTCGTTTCCATCATCAGATTCGTTTGCTGGCGTTTCCTGCTGGCCTTGCTTTGTTCAGCCTTGTCGCCTGCCTCGCATTATAACCGTGCCCAGCGCACGTTCGTTGGCTAACCTGTTTTCCGTTGGCTGATTGTCGCCTTCCTGATCCCAGTTATTGGCGGACTGGCGTGGCTTGAGTCCCCCTCACGCCTGACGTGGTTGTCGCTGCGTCGGCGTGCTCGTTGGCTTCCCCCTCGTCAGACGGCGGCCTGATCGGTCGCTGTTCCTCAGGCGTGGTGTTTCTGGCCTCGCGAGTACGTCAGTTTGAATACAACCTGGTCCATGAAATCGTTTTCTCTTCATCTTCCTCGGAGAGATACTATACACGGTAATCTATCTGGACCTCGGATCTTCAAGCATATTGCTTTATGTTATGGGCGCACATGCCTCCACTCAGGTCGCAGATGGGAGACCTTTGGGAAGCGAGAGTCATACATCTACGCTCAGCTGAAATTGCTGCACCGGTGCCTTGACGAGAATGCCTTACCCAAATGCCTCAGATACAGGCGGCCTGTGAACACTGACCTATGCCAGCGGACGATGGGACACTTCAAAAAGACGATTATTAGAGTACTGATACAAGACTGTCACTTTTGTACTCGCAAGTACCGCCAAGTGATAAAACAACATTTATTAACTTGCCAGTCGACTTTGACCGCGTTCGAGCTGAAAACCTTGAGGGCGGCAATCCTCAGTGGCGCACAGAGTCACCGAAAGTTACGCGATGATCAACTGTTAAAAAAAATCAGTAAAATAAATCCGCCGAAACAGCACTCCTCTGATGGACTGCTGGTTCAAAATCTGTCCTCCCACTGTCTCCCGCAACAACAACTAGCGGTTTTATCCTATGACACTTAGCTCAGCACGAGAGATGCTCGAACAGAAGACTTCATCGCATCCATCGAATCAGCTCTCCAGAAGTGCGAGGCAGATGAAGAACGCAAACACGCCATGAGGAAACAGGTGTCGTTCTCACTTCTCCAGCACAAACCCCAAATGACTATTTCCGAAGCGGAAGATCGAGAAATTTTCTGTATACGAAGAATAAAGAATATTTCACCCTGCCTGCTGACAAGGGACACTCGACAGTCGTCATGGATAAGGTCGAATACTTGAATAAACTGGTGAACCTGTTGATGGCCAAGGAATCTTATGCGCTTTCGGATGTCAGCAAGATCAAAAAGCTTGTAAACGACATAAACAAGACGGTGAGTGGGTTAAAGAAAGCGAGCGCCCTCACGAGAAGAGAGGCACTGTCCGTGAAAGCCATTGACACAGCGATGGCATGCTTGTACGGCCTGCCCAAGGTACACAAGCCAGGAGTGCCCTGCGCCCAATCGTTTCTTTACGTGGCACACCAAACTTTGGGCTATCAAAGTGGCTATACAAGCGACTTTGTTTCCTCATCAAGGACTCAGAGTGGACAGTGAAGTTAGCTGAGAAGTGTTTGGCTCGTATCCGACATCGTAGATTGGAAACAGACGAGATGGTGGAGTCCTTTGGCGTGGTCTCACTGTTCACTTCTATCCCACTTGACCTGGCCATGGACACTTTCAACGGACTCCTCCGAGAAAAATACGACGAGACCGACCAAAAGCTTAAGCGAGTACACATCATCGAGCTCCTAGAACTGTGTTTTAAGACTTTCTTTACATTTAATGGCCAAGTATACGAGCAAAAGAAGGGAACGCCAATGGGCTCACCTCTGTCTGGAGTAATTGCCAAAGGCGTTTTGCAGAGGCTGGAGCGGATGGTATTCATCTCGTACCCTCCGAAGTTCTGGGTCAGATATGTTGATGACACATTCGTCATAATAAAAAGGAGCGACTTACAAAATTTCAAGGTACTTTTGAATTCAATATTTCCCGACATTCAGTTCACTATGGAAGAAGAGGTCGACAATCGACTGCCTTTCCTAGACGAACAAGTCACAAAACTGGCAGACGTGAATATAAAGACGACGGTCTACCGTAAGGCGACTAACACTAGGCGCATCCTCCACTTCAGAAGCAACCACCCCGTCGGTCACAGACGCAGTTGTGTCAGGACCCTTTTCCAACACATCCAAACACACTGGTGCAACGACGATGACAGGAAAAAGGAGGTGAAGTACTTACATGCCCTATTTGAAGCCAACGGTTACCCGAAGTCGTTCGTACGCAAGTGTCTCATGAAGCCCCACTCTGGGCGGTCGAGCGAGGCGAAACTAAAGTTCTGGCTCTTGACCCCATATGTGAAGAACGTTTCAGAGACAACTTCGAGAATTGTGAAACCTTTTGGAATTGGTGTAGCCCATAAACCAGCATCAACAGACAGCAAATCATGAGGTCCAAAGACCCCTTCCCGGTGAAAGAACAATCAACGATGGTCTACAGCACACCATGCCAAGATTGTGATGCAGGGTATGTTTGTGAAACGGGAAAACGCCTCGGCGCAAGATTTCACGAGCACCAGCTAGCAATCAACCGCAAGGAGAAGCTATTGTTGATGTATGGCCACACACTAGAGCGGAATCACAGTTTCGCCCTCGAGAAAGCGAGTGTGATCGGCCGAGCCAATGATAAAATGGCCAGACTGATGCTGGAAAGTCGGTCCTCGACTAGCACAATCAACCGAGTTATAGACCTGAATCCCGCCTACCAGGCGCTCCGCGCAAGACTCGAGTCAGTACAGGCAGGGATAATGGCACGGATGAAAAGAGTCACACGGGGTCGACTGCCGACGCTCGCGGAGAGAGGGGAAGGCGCTGATCGAATGGCACATGACAGGCGTGGCACACTCTCACACGGACGTACTCGTGAGGCCAGAAACACCACGCCTGAGGAACAGCGACCGATCAGGCCGCCGTCTGACGAGGGGGAAGCCAACGAGCACGCCGACGCAGCGACAACCACGTCAGGCGTGAGGGGGACTCAAGCCACGCCAGTCCGCCAATAACTGGGATCAGGAAGGCGACAATCAGCCAACGGAAAACAGGTTAGCCAACGAACGTGCGCTGGGCACGGTTAAAATGCGAGGCAGGCGACAAGGCTGAACAAAGCAAGGCCAGCAGGAAACACCAGCAAACGAATCTGATGATGGAAACGAGTGAGTTTCCGAAACGTCAGATTGAATACAACCCGGTTCATGAAACCGCTTTCTCTTCTTCGTATTCCTCGGTGGATGAAAGACACGTATACATATATATATATATATATATATATATATATATGTATAGTGGTAGGGGGCGCTCACCGATCGTTCATACGGAACTCACTCGTTCCGTTGTGCCTTAAGAGCTCTCTCTCGAGCCCAACCAGCAGCCGCACAGCGGCGCATGATACATAGGCAGAATAACATTACCGACAAAGACAAGGGAGACTGGAATGGCCATTTCTGGCTTATTAGCCGTCGTCAGCCAGCCA
>CACRXP010000791.1:175867-196039 GCA_902702965.1 Spirometra erinaceieuropaei
GCACGCTGACGATGATCTAGGTGTGTACGTGCCTGTTTGACTTCGTACACGTGACCCATGCTCGTGAACTCAACGAAATCTTCAGATTTGAGCGAGCAATCATGCCCGCGGATAATGCGGAGTGTCCATGACAGGTCACACCACATTTTTCTATAGGATAGGGGAAGAAATTAAGCTAGATCATTCTTTCCGGATATGACAGAGTCCTAATATCACCCACCAGTTTTTTCACCCGTCATTGCACCTGCTTGGTGGCATCACTGTCGTTCTTCATCCATGGTAGCACTCCGCATCCCAGATGGAGTCTGACGAACGTACCAAATACCTGCGCGAGGAGTTCAGGATGAAAGAATAGGAGGGCACGCCTAATTCAATGCATGATGCTGGCTGCCTTTCGGACGGCTGTCTTGCAGTGCACGGAGGGCAGCAAGTTTGAACTTGTCCGGACGCCTAGGTCTTTGTGCGTGACCACTTCTTTTAGTACAACTCCATTTATGGTGCATTGACGTTTTAAGAATCGTCTCCGGCGAGATTTTAAGGGCAAGACTACACACTTGGATGTATAAAACGCCAAAAGCCATACTCTGGATCATGCAGCCAACTTATCAATATCTTCCTGTACCTTCCGCGCATCTTCAACACGGCCGATTTTCAGTCAGTCACTCAGTGTATCTGACGGAAATAGGTTTACGCCTTTAAACTCCCTATATGTACGCGAAAAGCTGAAAAATTAGCAACGACATGAAGAAACTCAAGCAACAAGTGAATGCATACATCGATTCACATAGGTCACTGGTTTTATGGTTGCAGAGTCACATAGTCCGCTTGCTGGTGCAGCACATGTCCGTCAAGCCGACATTTAAATGTAAACACAGACTAAGACATAAGGATCGTCTCGGGCAGGTTATTCCACGGTTCCACGACATGTCTGGAGAAAAAAACTTTCTTACATTAAATCTACCTTGGACTCATGTAGTCTGAAGGCATGTCCCGGAAGTTATTTGTCCTGGTAAGTTGAAAAAAGTCGTCACACCGGAGGGCGCAGTCCAAGTAACGCACGGTAAGGAAAGTTTATATAAAATTGCCCGGCAACTGCCTATAACTCAGGGAATAGGTTAAAGGTTATTCAGGCGGGTCTCCTAAGGCAGTGTGCTGTGATCTCTTACTAGCTTTGTGGCTCGCCCCTGCACCCTTTCGAGTAGGTTGCAGTTCTGCTGCGTCCGCGTGTCTCCAGACCTGGATTGCTTATTTCATTTGCGGCCTACAATCGTGCTAAAGACTTCACAGAAGCAGTCTTCATAGAAAACTGCGAGTGCCCGCTTCATGACATATAGCAGTGAAGTTTTTACCTTAGCCACCTTGCAACGCTGTGTAGAAGGCTTTGGGCTGTCTGCAACCCAGACTCCGAGGTCCTTCTGCGTTTCTGCTCCTCGGAGTGGCAATCCGCTCAGATGAAATTGCCACGTACCAGTGATCTAACTGTCGAGACGTGGTATGGTGCATTTGTTCAAATTGAAGGACAAGAGCCATCTGCGGGATCACTCGTCCAATCGACAAAGATCTTCTCGGAAGTAGGTCTCTTCGGCAGCATTCTGGACTACTTTCCGGATTTTAATATCATCTGCGAACGTGGCACAATCACAGCCTAGCTCATCTACGCAATCATTATTAAACGAGCAAAAGGGGGTCAGTCCGAGGCCTGAGCCTTGTGGGACTCCACTCTCTATCATTGCGCCCCTTAGTTGTTGTCGCTCCATACAGGCAATTTGGGAAAAGCCGGAGAGGAAATTTGCGATCCATCTGAGAATTTTGCCCATGACTGTCAACTTGTACAGGAGACGCTGGTGCAGAACACTGTCGAACGCCTTCCGGAAATCGATGTACGCTACATGTACAGTGTGTTTTGTATAGAGTACAGCTTTGGACTGTGTGCAGCAAGTTTGTTACACATGATCTTCCCTACGAAAGCCGTATTATGCGTTAGACAGGAGGTTGTGAGTTACCAAATAAGCCATTAACATCCTCTTGAAAATTTTCTCCATTACTTTACGGCGGATCGGCGTAAGGCTGACGGGTCTGTAGTTCGTCGGAAGAGCACGAATACCGTTTTTGTATAGGGGTGTAATTTGTGCCCTCTTTCAGTCTGTGTGAAGGATTCCATTATCAGACTGTTTCTGGCACAGAAAGAATAGTGGTTTGGCCATCTGTCGAGCAAGCTCATAGAACAGCTTTGCTGGGATCTCGTCCGGACCGAGAGATTTACATTCCTTCAAGCTTTTTATTTCTTCTAAAATCGCTTCTTCTCTAAACGCAATAATTTCAATAGTGGGATCTGCCATGCTCTCACAACTCGATGGAATAAAGTCTACTTCTCTTGTGAAAACGGATTGGAAAATCCGAGAAAGATGCTCAGCCTTATTTGTACTGTCCAATATCTCCAAACCGCCATCATTCCTCAAGACAGGAATGGGATTCCTGTTGCGGGTGCTCTTTCGCAAATGGCTGTAGAGTTATTTCGGATTTTTGACGACTCGGTGGAACAGATTACTCTCGAACTCCCGTCTTCTCTTGAAAATCAAGTCCTTCGTCTTATTCCTTTGAACTTTATACTGCGTAAAGGCTGCCCTGTCGTTGTTTTCGAGAAACTTTTTCCACGACCCTTCTTTCTTGCTGGTCTACTTTTTGAGATCTCACGTTGGCCGCTAGGGTCGGTTGGATGCCCTAGGCTTTGATAAGGACAGTAACCCTTCATTTAGTGCAATAACCAACCCTTGAGCAAATTCCAGTCCTTGTTTACGTCCCCGGAGAAGAGAAAATCTCAGTCTATTTGTGATGCCTCAGCGCTCGTTTGACAGAAATCCCTTGACATAAATTTAGCCTCGTCTTGTTTTTTACATACGGTGCAAAATATAGTTCGTAATCCCACAGAAGTACTGCATGATCACATCAACCGAACGGACGTGGGCAGTAAACCTCGTCTATACTGTCTGGGTCTTTAGCGAAGACGAGGACAAAAAACTAGCCTGTTGCCCTCCACACACTCTAGTTGGAAACAGAGCATGGTGCGTGAGAATAGCTTTTAGGGTTGTCTTTAGTAGACGGTGGTCGAATGTGTACCTTGAGCACTTCGCATGCATATCGCCCCACCGACTGCAGGATGCACTAAAGTCCCCCATGAGAACAACGTCTGGTCGACTGACGATCTCCTCTATGCTTTCCAACAGACAAGTATCCGCGCCGGGGTCCGTCCTTGGTGGTCGGTAAATAGTTACGACTTCGAGGGACTGCGACTCCCGTGCCTTTTTGTCAGATAAATGGCTTCTGTGTCGTCGGAAATCTTGTCAGTCCTCTCGAATACCGTTAAGTCGCTTTTTACATACATGACCACTCCTTCGTCTTGGTGATCCCTCCTATCTCCGTCAAACAATTGATATCCTGTTAAGGTTACCTTGCAACCACCAACGTTCTATGACAGCCACGTTTCTGTAATTGCCATAACATCCGGAGGCGTATCGGCTATCTGTATCGTCAGCTCATCGAGCTTGGAAAACAGACTCCGAGTATTTAAAAAAGGGATTTCAGTTTGCAGCATTCAATAGGGCTTATTTCGGTCTGACTCAAGTTTGGCAGTACTACTTTGCCATCATAATCATAACCACCGTTTGGTTGCAGAGCAACGCCGCACTCCTTCGTATCAGTCGTCCCCTGAATATAGCCAGTTTGCTCTCTCCAGCTGAAAGTCGCCTCTTCAGCTCCGTCACCAATTCGCGGAGTTTCAGACGTTCCGCTGGAGAGTAGTCCAGCTGCAAAAACCTTGTCAGAGCTTCCGAGGCAGTTTTTCTAGGACAGGAATAAACTAGCCTCTTCTTTAATGTTCATAACAGTTTTAAGAGAACGCGGTTGCATAATTTTCGGCTGTTTGCTCTTTTTCCAGACCCTGAAGTCCGCAATTGTTGTCGAAATTTTGAGCACGTTTCAGCAGCCCGCGGTGATTGTCCACATCAATGTATCTCCGGTGTTTCTGCCTTTATTGACCACTGAGATCTATGAGAATTTCATCGCTAGACTACATACCTAACCAGAGTTTGGAGAAGAGGTAGTGCGTATATATGCAAATAAATTAGGTATTTATGTCTTACATATTAAGCAACTTACTATTGTGGGGGTCGCAAGGAGACGGAGTTTTTTCGGCGTCTTCTGAGTGTTTTGTTATGTCCGCCTTTATGACTTAACTGCTGTAAGGGGCCTCTACAGAAGAATGCTTGTTCTTTGGTTCACCGTTGTGCCTCATCCCCAGTCGTATGTCGACTTCTTTATAACACTTCAGAGGCCATTCGGCAGAACAGCCTCTCTAATGACTGCTCGGAGGAGCTTGTTCGAAGAACTTTAATCGATTTGTTTTATGGGTCAGGAGACCGGTGGGGTGGCCGAGCAAGACGCCTGGACACCACCGGGGAAGTAGTCAGTTTAAGTCAGTTTATTAAGGGAATGAGGCTTTCGCCCTTGAGCTCCCTATTCATATCGATAAACAGAAATAAAGTCATCAATTACATCAGCAAATGCGAAAAGTTAAGAAGTTAGCGGTAAGTGTGAGCTAGGCGCAAACTGCCGCCGCTAAAACAATCATTATTATATGTACAGTAGGTTCTCAACAAATGAGCGTCTAGTCTGCACTTAAAGGATTTGACACTTTCGGAAAGAACGACGGCATCAGGGAGTCCATTCCATGCCCCGATGACCCTGTGAGAGAAGGCTTTCCGTCGGACATCCAAATGAGCCCGCTTCCTTTGCAGTTTGGACGGATGACCACGCAGACGGTCAGTCCGGGCCAATTCAAAGAATTCATCTAAGTCTAGGGCACACTCACGGATTCTGACAATCCTGTAGGTTTGAATGAGATCGCCGCGCAGTTGCCTGTAATTGAGAGGAAACAGATTTATTTCGGTCAGCCTGGTTTCGTAAGGCAAATGATGAAGATTCTTGACCATCTTCGTAGCCATCGCCTGTACTCTTTCCAGTCGCTGATAATCTTTCTTCAACCACGGTCGCCAGGCCTGGACTGCATACTCTAAGTGAGACCGGACGAATGCCCCATAGGTTTTTCCGAACAGCTGTTTATCGATCTGCACAAATCCTCGCCTCAGCGCAAATAACACCCTTATCGCACTTTTGGCTGCCCTTTGACACTGTGAAGATGGTTTCAGCGAGGAGGTCATTAGGACGCCCAGGTTTTTCTGTTCCACAACATTTGAAAGGGGCTGACCGCCAAGGACGTATTGAAAGGAATTGTCCTCCTTACTGGTCCGTCTGGTGCGGAGTCTCAGGACCACACATTTGTCCACATTAAAATTGAGGAGCCAGCGAGCTGACCAACTGTTCAGGCGGTTGAGACTGTCTTGAAGCGCGTACCTGTCTTCGTCAGATCTGATGGGTATCCAGAGCTTAACATCGTCAGCAAACATGATGGCGCTGCATCCCAGGTCGTCGACGCAGTCGTTAATGTAAGCCAGGAATAGCAACGGCCCTAAGACGGAGCCCTGGGGTACACCACTTAGAACGGGAGTAGGAGTTGACCTTGAGGCCTCAATGCACACGGTTTGCGATCTCCCGGTAACAAAATCTGTTATCCATGTCAGCAGCGTTCCCCTTATCCCAATTTCAGAAAGTTTTTAGATTAGGCGTTTGTGTGGGACGCTGTCGAACGCCTTCTTAAAGTCAGTGTATATGACATCAACCCTCCCATCCTCGTCCAGTGCGCGAGTCCACTGCTCCGTCGAGAGCAATAAACTGGAAAGACACGAGCGGTTCCGTCTGAAGCCGTGCTGCAGGTCTGAGATTAAATGGCCCTGCTCCAGAAACTCCATAGTTGCTTTCTTAACTATGGCCTCCATTATTTTACAGCAGATGCAGGTTAGACTAACAGGCCCGTAATTGTTAGCATTAGTGCGAGCCCAGCCCTTGTATATCGGAAAGATATTTGCTGTCTTCCATTCGGATGGCAACCTCCCTAATTCGAATGACGAGCGGAAGATGTGCGCCAGAGGTTTGGAAAGTTCATTCGCCAGTTCCTTCAAGAATTTGGCCGGTATATTGTCCGGACCCGAGGAATTTGCTTCCTTGAGATTTTTCAGCTCCCTTTTCACGACAGCTGTCGGGAACAGTATGGAGTCAAGCACGCGATCAGCAGTCTCAACAGCATTGTTAGCACTGCGACTGCGAAACTCTGTTTCTCCAGTAAAAAGCGAGGCAAAATACTATCCTAAGTGTTCGGCTTTCTCGCTGTTCTCAGTGATCTCAACACCATTACCATCCTTCAGCACCGCGACCGGGTCCTTATTTTTCAGTCTACTGTTAAGATAGTGAAATAAAATCTTAGGTTTCTGTTCAGCCTGTCGTATAATTTTGGATTCATACTCCTTCCGTGCCTGACGGATACATTTTTGGACGGCATTTCGTTGACGACGAAATTCTTCGAAATGCGCTGGTGACGCAGTTTCCCTGAATATTTTCCATCTTTTGCTTTTCTTCCGTAGCTGCCTATTTAGGTCCCTAGTTAACCAAGCAAGTCGACTAGTTGTTTTTTGTACTTTAGGTGGACAACAGCGCCTAATCAGATCGAGTGAAATCGTTTTAAAAGATCTCCAGTCGTCCTCCGGATCTCCCCTGAGTATTTGGTCCCAATTCACGGACAGCAATTCGTTCCTCATCGTATTAAAATTTGCCTTCCATATATTAGGTTGGCCCTCTGTTCTCTTCTGGCGTTTAGAGAAGAGCGAGTTATCCCATAATAGCGTAGTATGGTCACTTTTCCCGAGAGGTGCATTGGAATACACTTCGTCGATATTAGAGAAGTCTTTAGTGAAAACTAGGTCTAGACAATTTGCTCTCTGGTTCTCTCGAAATCTTGTTGGTACCTTCACATGTTGCGCCAGAGGGAGATCGAGTGTGAGGTCCAGTAGCTTATTGCTGAAAGAGGCTGGTCCACCGTTAACTGCCATAGGTTCCCACTCTATTGCAGGTGCGTTGAAATCCCCAGCAATAAGTACCTCTTGGTGGCTAGCTACGTTTTTGACTACGGCAATCATATTTATTTTTTCCTCAAAATTACGCCTAGGTGTCTAAAGGGACCACCGACTCGGAAGTCCTTCCAACATTATCCCCCTCTGAGGACACAGAAAATCCGAATTTTAAACTGTACGTTTACAATATCTCGCGTTTACTATTAATTTAATGGTAAATGCCATAGCAAGGCGTCAAGGAACTAAATTAAACAAAGTTGATCTACGTAATATCGTTCCTTATAAGTACTTAAATAGCAAATTTTTCCCGCATTTTAGGGTTTTTATTTGTAATTCGCCGTTTATAACAGTAAACCTGGCCGTGAAATAAATATTAGTTAAAAAGGTATTCATGTTATCTTAAACTGGGAGACCATTCTTTACGTAAGTCAGACTTCCACGCAGACAGAATCACAATAACCAACTTTTGTCATCATTTTACGCGTTAACACACATGTTTACTACGTACTTCAAATCGCACGCCATTTTATTTCTTCTAGGTTCATGCCAACAGTTTATTATAATTATTTTTTCCGTTAGTTATTGTTACACACCACATTTAGTGCCCTCCCATTTTTAGGAACTCTCCACAGACAACAAAGTTTTTTTACACATTCTTCGTGACGGATAACTTCTACGATTGCACATATCTTCCTCATATTTTTAACACTGCTTGTTACCAATAAACTGCATCATCTCATTTTTCTGCCTTAATGGTCGGATACCGCTATGGGGAAGGTTATGCGCTGGTGCACTACAATATCTATATACGGTTGGGTTACCTGAAAGGATGCCTGGTTACGATGCGCCATACGTAAGAAAATATGATAAGGACAACAAAGTCGTCATCTGAAAAGGGGGGAGGAAGGCGGAAGGGAGGCGTCCCGCTAACCATTTATTTCTTCGAGGAGACAGTAGGGGGCTGCAGAGTCGAAAACCCTACCACAGCCTCGTAATCACCCTTTGCGTAGCCCTCCATCACCGCCTCATACACCGCGGAGTTCGAGGTGGTTCGGCGGGGCTGGTGATGGCAGGGAAGGTAATTGACATAAGTTCAGGTAACTAGAACCCACGATACGTAATGAAAGCGATGCATTTTTGTGCAAAATTAAATATATTGACTGGAACCGCGGCAGAATTTGTCCGAAATGTGCTTTAGAAGGGCGAGGGTTCGGTTTGCTGAGAGAGCAGTTTTCAGGGATCAGCATTGAGACCCTAGGTCATTAGCGAATATCGCAACCAGAAACTTTAACATTGGAAACACTTAGACAGCGAGGCTTCTGAGCCACTCATAGCGACTCGTTAGAGGCCATTACTCATTATACCTCATTGAGGAAATACTTATTTATTTATGAGACCGTCTAGTGCTGACCTTGCCAGTTTGAGCCCATGAGGGAACCCACAACTAGGATTGCAATTTGCGCCTTCTTCGATATTGTGTGTAGAAATGCGTGGGGGCGGTGAATGCGCGGAACGTGCCATTTATAGCGTAAAATGAACGGAAGTAAAGCTGATACCGCTGAACCAGTTGCTACTGAGTATAATTTTCTACCTCCCAACGCGCTGCTGAAGGAAGACGGAGGATTACAGTCATTTTTAAGGCGTGCGGAGGTTCGTCGTCTTAATTCACAGTATTTACTTGTTAGTATATCGGATCATTTCTTGTCACTGGAAATGCGCATTTTGAAAGGGCGGAGGTTGTTCGTCAAAAACTGGAAGCTGCAAGGGTGAGTTTGAAAGTAGTATTCACTACGGGAACCTGATCACTTTTCCATAAATCTACATATTTACGTATGTACCTCATATGTATATACATATGACATGCTTGCCGTCCGACACACCTCATAACCTTTTGGTTACGCCCACCATACCCCGTTTTTATCTGGTTTTGGAAGGATTAATTAACTGCGACATCCTACAGTTAGAGGCCACGTTTTGAGGCATCACAGTGGATCAGCAGTTATTTTATTTAAGTTGTATGCACGTCACTCAAGTGTTGGAGTACACCACCATCACCATCCCAAACGCAGCACGAATATTAAATCGTCGGAGCAGCCGCCCGGTGGGGTGCAAACAAAACTGCTATGACTCTCGTCCAACGGGTCAAAGAGCAGTTCAGCGAAACAGAAAAACGGGCACCTGTACGCCGGCAGTTGAGTGATCTGTCGTTAAAGATCAACTGAACTCAAACGTCCTGCTTTTAGTATCTCCGTACTCGTCTGCAGACTTCGGGCGACAGAGACCCATGAGATATTTCTGTTTAGTTGTGGCCGGATCCGTCGAGACCGATTCAGCCGACTGCATGTCTCAGTCGACCACACAAGGTGATCGCCTTCCATTGCTGGTCGGCGGCAGTCTTCGGAGCTAAATTAAACCACTTGGTCTATTGTCCCCACAAACTGCAGAGTTGGAGATGCGCTGGAGGTTAGTTGTCAAAACTTTCATTCACATTCTTATTTGGGCACCTCATCGCGGTTGTTCGTATGGGAAGGTTGGGAAGATGATATCTCAGTCAGTTCCGTTCTGAGGTCCTTTATAGAAGTTGAGGTCAGCTTTATGGTCCATGGCCTACGTCGCTTTAAGTTAAGCCACGTTACTCCGCATTTGTGGATGTGTGCTTCGTCTGAACTAGCTGGCTCGATACCTCCATTTGACGACATTTCGAATGACCGTCTACCGTTGTATTTGGGCAGCTGGTGACTTCAGTGCACTGTTAAGAACTCGCTCGACACTTCCATTCCTTTTTACTTGGTAACATTGGCTCCGCTCAACCTTTACTCTAGGCTGGGTCGGTTATGACTGTTTCTTGCTGTTAAGTCCACAGGGCACAAATTTTCTGCCTTGGCTGTGGTATTCATGCGAATTTCTGCTCCAACGCCATCAAATTTTACACAACAATCGCGTGGTATTCACATCTATTGGCGTGTTTAATGCAGGTAATGGTTTAAACTTACTGCTCACACCCAAGTCACTCTACAAGTTTGGAAATATGTTTCGCCCATTTTATGCACAGATTTCGACTCATGCCTCCTTAAAAGCCGAGGCTCTGCCTACCGTTCTCATGCCGCCCGCTTTGGCCAGTTATAGTAACTTCCTTTGCGCATTATCCTGGATTCTGACCGATCACACGAAATACTTGCAGACAGAGATCTACGCGACAGCGTAAGGAATTGGACTGCTGATGGCAGTGACAGTATTTATGTGAAGCCAACCGCCAAACAGTAATCCCTTTCGAAAACCCTGACGCAAGCGAGATAGGTTTCCTGGGATTTCTAAAACAGTGTCTACAACGTCCGCGAGGCTGACCTCAACGACAGTTTGTAGTCTCTAATTTTTCGTTGTTATTGCACTTTGGCACGGAAGCGTCATTACTCCATTTGGGTGGTTGGGTTCGTATTGGCAAGATTTGGATAGTAAAACTGTACACTTGGTTAGCCAGTCGGGCGAACAGTAGCGGCACCCCTCTGCAAAGTCCGGTCCGGGATTGATTTACTGTCCTCTAGCCTTGCTGTAAACCCGAAAGTTTCGTGAAGCTAACACCACGTCTTATGTTTCGCTGATCATTGAAGCAGGCGGATATTCAAAGTGCCCCACCTGTCACGGTTACGACGTGCAACACGCGCAGTCTCACTGTCTAAGTGCCTGAAGTGGAGTTTACTTCATAGGCTTGTAGCTCTCTTTCCCACTATCAGCTGGCCAGACCGTTACACTGAAGATAAAGTGTTTGCAGCAACGTGTGTAAGTCTCGCCGCAATACTTCTTGGGGCAAGTCAGTTATCCTCGCGTGGGGATGTTTCCGAGACGCCTTTCCCTTCTCCTGCACAACAGGGCTATTAAAGCTGGTCAAGCGGAAGTTGAGTGTGGAGGCAGGGTTTGTAAGTCGACTCACGTCGTATAAAGCCTTAGGTCATACCCTTTTAAAGAAACACATCCTGGGGCGTGCTCGAACCTTAGTGAGCTCGTAGTTGGAGCCATCTCTGTTATCTTTGTCGGCAACAGGTAATACGTAGCGGAATTAGTTGGGTGTGCTCGCATGGTTATATGGTCTATTTACTTTTCTGCTAGGTAATCAGTTAAATACAAATAGTCAATGTCTTCTGTAGTCCTGAAAAGAGACATAATGAGCACGCTAAAAAGTCGTAGCTGAGAGATTATTTTCAGTTCTCGGGATTTGGAGAACTCCCGTTGGACACTGTACTGTTTGAGTCACGAAGCGATTGCACGTATATGATGTTTCTAACCAGTAAGGTCATAATGTTTAAATGAAGGGAAGCCGGATGTGGTCCATATTATAGTACACCTGTACTTAGACGAGAATTTATCAGTATCATCTGCCGTGGACATTTTCTAGCGGATTGCGAGTAAATCGTATTTCGTGGCGATTATCTTCCTGCACCTAAAGCAATGTGTATTTCTTCATGCTTATGTGGTGGTTGTCTTCTTTACTTTTTAGAGGTATACTCAGAGTAAACCTATTCTACTCGTCATTTCGCTGCAAGGAATCAAGGTCTGCGATGAAACTGGCGCGGTAGGTCCGCCAGCACATTTCATTGTTAGAGTAGGCTCATTTCTCTCCTTCAGCATTTCGACAGCTGCTTAACACTTTCAAGTGGTCCACCAGGGCTTCATTTCCGCAAATTTTCGATTCAACTTCTATTTTCCCTAAAATGTCTTTCTTCTCTGTGATCTATCCTTCTTTGGGGCGTCCCAGCGTTTGTTCTATCGGTTACATTGTCAGTGTGTCAGTTTTTGCTAACCACCTGATTACCCACTTATGTTGCTACCTGCTTTAACATCCTCAACACCTATTTGGTCTCTGTTTTTCCTTATTAAAATTCCTTATTAGCACCCCCAACTTGTTCATCCTTCTTGGTCCCTATTTCGCACAGACTGTTCACATGGCTCACGCACTACGACGTATTTCCTACGCTACCTGCGATCCCGACTACTGCCAGTTTGCCTTCCTCGCACGTGAGCCGAAGGCGCAGCCCAACATCCAGTACTGTCATGCATTTGTGACAAAGACACCCGAAGAGGTGCGTTTTTTCAGACTACCCTCCCCATCGACAAACATTTCCTTTTGTGCCCTGTATCACATTCTTCCTCTAAATCATGCGGTGGTGCCCTCTCTAATCTCGGCCTCTGAAGGAGGCTACAAACGGGTGTGCACGGAGTGCGTACGGTCATAACCGTGAGCTCGAGTTCGGGAGCATGCCCTTTTGAATGCATTGTTTCGCATTTGTTTGTGAACAGTCAATTTCGTATGACGATTCGACTGTTGTGCCCGACGATGTCCACCGTCTGCTCCACAGCAAGGTAAAGCAGGCACGGTGACTTGCGCATGAGTTAGTTTTTAGTGAGTGTTGTCTTGCGCAGCATCTATCGTAGTTTCTTCTCCTCCTTTCCACCTGAACCCAGTGTCAAGGCATAGTCGAGAAGACCGGAGGTGGGAGACGGAGCGGGTGGCTGATACGGCCGGACCCGCACCTAGGCGTACCACCAAACCCCCTGGTCTACAAAAAACACTTGATCGGGATTTTAACCAACAACGACAGCACTACAGGGAGTCAAAAGGACGAGGATGATTAGACAGCCTTCTCACGACCTGCATACCCAACGGGAGCGCAAGAGCATCTACCGGCGGGGAACCAGGTGTCAGCGCACATCGGGCTGCGAGGGCCATAATTTGTTGATCCTGGCAGAGCAGGCGCTTACAGACCCCTAGGTCCAGAAAGGTGACACGTAGCCTTTAATTTGCCTGGGCCATCACCCTTCAAGGCTAGGTAACCCAACAGTCGTCGACTGTGAGAGTGTGACAGACCAGTTAAGACGGAACCGTGACAGCCTGGCTGTCAGCCCACCAGTCTGACACTCCACACAAACACACACGACTGGGCAGACTGCGTGGGCTGAGTTGGGGCGTCAGTTGGCAGCCTTCAATGCTACGGCGCTTGGCGCATCGTGATAACTTCAAACTCGGATCACACATGCAGCCGTATGCAGTAGGAGCGGAGAAGTGTACTTCCCACTTGCGTGGGAGGTGGCAATTGAACGCTTGTGATGGGTGATGGTGTTATGAGGTGTGCATGCGGGTGCTGGTGGGGGAAGGTGTGGTGGTGTGGTGTAGTTAGCGGTTGTCTACCACAGGTTTCGTGAATGCAAATGTGTCTTAATAGGCCCATTTGTGAGTGAGTGTGCGGGTGCAGTGAGGATAGTTGAGGTGCATGCGGCGAGTGTAGGTTGGTGCCCTAGGCACAGGTACGCAAGTTTTCGTGCGATGGAGTCGCAAGTGGCCGACCAGGCCGATTTCGTATAGATGACTGCGCCGTCAAAAGTATGAACGGCTGTGGGTGGTGTAGATGGCGAGTCCTGGAATTGCCAAGCCTGGTCCACGAACGGAAAAACATGCAGGAGGCCACGCGTGATTAACCGAGTTGGAAATAAAAAAAGATGTTCCTGAAGACCTCAATCACACCACACTTCTAGACAATAAAAGCAGCTGAATGAGAACTTCAAAGTTCGTCTAGGTCTATTTGCATACTGTCCAACAAATTTAGCTTCAATGAAGCACCCTGGGAAATTTTAAAAAAAGGTGTATCGGCCTGGGTGGCCTAGCCTCTGCTTAGGGGGGCCGTTAAGACCAGTTGACTAAAATGCTGCAAATGAATCCCGGACCTTTCGAGAAGAGGACTGCATTGCTTACTCGCCTTAACAAATTAATGTTTCATTGCCAAGTGCCGCTGGAGTCACCGGGATTACCAAACAAATTATCCGAATGCTTCCGACATCGGGTCGACATTGATTTTCACTTGGGGAGTTGGTAAATGCGGTGTCGGTGATTCTAGAGGAACGATTGAGGGCGATTCTAAAGCGCTCAGCCCAGCACTTCAAAATGTGCGACTTATACATCAGAAGCATTGCTCCATCGGAGCTGAGAAGCGACGCAGTTTATTTGGTTGGGGGACCATAGATCGCCTTAATCGCATGAATATAGTTTTTGGATTCGTTGCCGTCGGCATATCCCTGGGTCTCTTTAGCCTTGGTAGCCATCGAGGCGTCCTGTATTTCTTGCAATCATTGCTGCGCAAGGCGGCAGCATGGACAGAAGGCTGTTTTGTCCGCATCGGTTGGGCGGTCGAGATGGGCTCTGTGCGGCCTGCTCCTCCTGGCGAGCAGGTTGTTTATGACTGCGTCGTTGTCGTCATACCAATCATGGTGTTGGCGCTGTGCACGGCCGAGAGCACCTTGGGCGGTCGGAGCCATCGAGTCTCAACGGAGGCATTTTCATCTGGAGCTTGCAGGTCTTCCAGCCCCAGGGCCAGCTGGTTGCTGAGATACAAACGGTGATTAGGCAAAAATAATAGGGCGGTATTCAATTTACCTGGTTGTCGCTTGCTTTGTCGCCTCCTGTGGGGTTGCAGACGGAGCCTCATCTTGGAGATGACGAGGCGATGGTCCGTCCAGCCATCGGTGTTGCAGGTATCCTTGGTCACCATCACGTCCTGCTGATCTCTCCTCCGGACGAGAACGTAGTCCAGCAGCTGCCAGCGCTGCGATCGGAGGTGCATTCAGGTGACCTTTTGTATCGTCTGGCGGAAGAGAGTGTTGGTCAGGAGAAGTGGGTGTTCTGTGCTGTTACTCAGGACGAGACCGTTGACGTTGCAGCCGCCAATTCCGTGGGGAACCAAAACTCCCCTTCAGATAATGGCCTGTCCTAGAGGAGGCATTGAAGTTGTTAAGGACAATCACCATGTCCGCATTCGGCACAGGTGCCAGGAGACCGTGCAGATCCTCGTAGAATTGGTTTTTTTGCCACGTCAGAGCCCATCATTGAGGGGATGCAGGCGCTGATGATGGCGACGAATTTGGATCCCCGAAGAGGCAGGCGCAGGCTAATCAGTCGGTCGTCGATGTCCTGCGGCAAACAGGGCAGTCGTCCTATGCTGTCGTACCGGATGCCAAAGGCGACGTCTGCGTCTCGTCGCTCTGCCTTTGGGCGGTCAGTCCAGAAGGTGTAGCCGGCACCCACCTCCAGTTGGCATTGTTCGGAGAACCGGCTCTCGCTGCGTGCAGCAATGTCCATCCTGTGGCGTGCCTGTTCTCGTGCTATTAGCGTCGTTCTCCGTTCCGGTCGGTTGCTCCTCAGATTGTCTAATAGGGAACGAGCATTCCTGGCTGCCAGGGCGGCGGGGAGGAGGAGGGCGAATAGAGGGTAGATCGTTGCTTCTTGTTTTTTGGTTTCGACCATATATATTGCAGCCTGGGAGCCACGCTCTGCGCGCAGATGTTGTGAGCTCGGAATTTGTTTAGGACACCTTTATAGCCCCATCCCCTGCGAGGAGGTAAGCAGTACCGTCCTTAAATAGGGCTGCTCAATCGTCCCAGACGGTCGTCGAACTCCACTATAGGTCGCGGATTGGTTTAGTGGGAGAACGACCTAGTTAGCCTGGGTCGCCTTTGCGAATGCCTTAGGCTATCTCCGTAGGAGCTTTTGATCGTGGGGTAAAAGAGTAAAGTATAGAGTGGAAGGAGAGGAAGGGGAGCAGAGTTGCCGCGTGTGGGGACACAGCACCTGGTTTAGACCGCCGACCGACGGTTACCAGGGTGTGGCCGCTAGGCAGAGCCTAGCTCCGAGGAGCCGCTTGTGAGAGCAGGGTACCAGTTAATGGACTCTGGGCGTAGTCAACGCCTACAAACAAGTGAGTGACCTACTACGACCATCACATAGACCCACAACTGGACACCCCTACACCCCATTCTATAGCTCTGCATATCTTACATGACGAAGAGCGGTTTAAGTGAAATCGGATTGTTGCACACCAAATGTCGGATTTCAAAAAAGTTGTCTGAGACACTGGAAGATTTCTGCGGTCAGCATATGTACCATCAAGTTCAGCACACCATTGTCAACGAGATCGAAGCCATCCAATGCGGGCAGTGAGATTCAAATAGGGCTGAAATGAATCTTCAACGCAAAGTCAATTTCTCGCCTTTTTTTCCGGTAGGAGCCAAATACAGCCGTTTGAGAAATCTGCAATCATACGACAACTATATTTCTGAGTTCTAATTTAAAGAGACCTTCGTCTACCTGAGAATTTTTGGTTTTTAGCGTATTCGTTGTCGTAGTAGTCTTCTCAGTTTTTTTTTTCACGTACATTCTTTCCCCAAGTTGCTTTGTTGTTGTTGTTGTTGCAAGCATCACATATTATGCAAATGAATTTCTCCTGTTCTTCAAGGTCGGTCGTCGCTTTCTTGTAGCATTTACTACGTCTCCATGTTTGGGCCTGAATAATGAAGTGTCAAGATGAGAAAAAATGGGCATTTTGGACACTTTCGCCTTTAATCGAGGTTTCCAAGCCGTTAAAGCTGCTCGTGACATTTTCGCGCTATACGAAGAGGACTCCACACCAGAAATAACAGCTCGGTACTGGTTTCCCATATCCAAAACTGACCCGTTCGTAATCAAAGACGCCTCGCGCTCCGGGCAGTTGACCGGCATTCGTGGGCACAGGCTCACTGGCGATGAAAATGACGCCTTTACATGAATATGGAGCAAAAAAGACCAAGTGAGCCGCAATAGGCGAGCAAAACCTCTGCCACAGCAGGATCTTCACCCTCGAAAGCATGGCTTGCGTGGGCCTAATCCATTACGAAATGTTCGGGGAAAAGCATTCGGAAACCTCTACTCAACCCAGCTGCGTCGCTTAAATGTATATATTCGACAAAAAACGACCCGGACCCAAAGTCGACTGATTCTTCAGCACGACGACGCCCGACCTCACCTGGATCAACTCGTCAAAATGACCATCTTGGTTCTCTCGCGTAAACCCTACAGCTCAGACGTAGCTCCACCAGATTTTCGCCCTTTCTAGCCGCTTCCAAGCAAAATAGGTAGCGTTGTATTCGGCCACATAATTGCGTCTAAAAATGAAGAAATTTAAATTGCCACAGGGGAACAGCTACGATGACCTTGTTGGGCTGAGAAATGCTTTCAAGTAATACGTAACATTTGCCACAAATGCATCTGAAAAGTAAGGAACAAAGCACACGAATAGGAATCACTCCCTCCTCCCTCCATACTCCTGGGACCGTGTGCTTATTTCCAGGGAGTTTAGGGCTAGCGCTGCGTTTGAGATTAGGGCCAGGACATGAGGATATACATGTTTCCTGAAATTGCGCATGGCCATCTGTATTACCGGGTAGAGGGTTCCTATTATCGTATCTTATCATGTATAGACTTATTAGACAGCTCAATAGTTAATTGACCGTAACTCAATCTCAAAATTGGCTTCCCTGTTTTAGGTTGAAAACCTAAACCACATCGTCGGAGAGGCCTTCCGCCTGGCTTATGCCCAGCAGCGTCTCTTGACCGAAAGTCGTCGGGTGGGGGCGCAGACCCAGACAACAGCAGTTCCTTCCCACGATCTCGAGGAGGCTCCCTGCCTCCAGTCCCTTGAGTCAAGCCTAGTTGTGGAGCCTATTGTCAGCTCTGAGGAGACTGCCACCGCCCTGGCCACCAACACTGCTGCCTCCAGTGCCTCTGCCACGGTATCTTCCGCTGGCCCAGAGAACCCTGAACGAGGCTATTCGCAGGACTCAGGTCTCAGGTCAGTGTCCAGTATCTCGGCCTTCTCCATCCATATGTGTAAACTCTAGTTTAACATTCAGTGTGGAAAACGAGTCACCGTTCGTATTCGAACATGCTTTTAGCTGGCTTGTGAAATGCCATGCAGTCAGGAAGGTCAGTCTATCTTCTCACTGAATGCTGTTTGCTAAAACTTGTCCTCCGGCGAAACGATTTCAGACGAAACAATGGGAGCTGGCGGATTCGTCGCTTGTTCATTACATGAGACGACGAAAAGTGACCTTCCCTTGATGGGGTAGCGGAGGCTGGCCTTTATTTGGCCAGAAACTCCATCAGACAACATGGCGAGGCTGCCGAAGCTGAACAGTCTGTCTGCCCTTGCCACTCAAGCTTGGTCCGCGCACTATCGTCCATGTTTCCACGCAATCGAAAAAAGGCAGCTCGTATCCCAACTGAATGGGAATTTCATGAAGCCAAATTAAGAAAGGTCCACTACGGCCTGGTCCTTCGTCCTGAGAGGACCGACTTATATCGTTAATTTGCAACCCAACCCACGACGTTGAGCGCATCGTGATAAATTCAAGCGCCTCAGATTTGTTATCAGTGAGGAATGCGTTGAAGTACCGTGGGAATGGCGTCCCCAGAGTCGGCCTCACTACCACTTTCCTCTCCCTTGCCCCAGGCAGTTGTACGAGACGGCCAACCAACTGATCCGGGGTTGGATGCACTGACTGACAGGACTGAAACGTCCCATCTACGCGTGCCATTCACGATGCGATCCCCACACAACACATCGGGTTTTTGCACAAAGGGTAGGCTACTCGGAGCTCTCATGCATTAGAGGGCCATAGAGGCCTCATTGAGAAGAAGTCGAAGAGCACACTTTCCGCTTATGTGAGCGGTGCCTATTCCGTGCACATGGTTGGCAATGTGGGACGGGTTCGTATTTGGGGTGTGTGGTTAGGGAGTTTGGCCTGCCGTGGCGCCTGACACTGATTCGCCAGCGGTAGTGCGATTTGTTCGCAAATGACCGATCAGGCCGATGCGTTATGTGCATGTACGGTGACAGTGTGGGCAGAATAATTTGACAACTCTTGTGTTAGCGGCGGTGATGATTATGTGTGGGTTCGCAACGCTGACGGAGGGGATGATGGTAGTGCGCCCAATCAGACCGATGGGTGCCCAGAATGTCCGCTGACATCGTGGGCATGTCGGGGGCGGTTGAGCGTTGACTTTACAAGGTGGACGCAGTTGAGATTCGCGAGCCTCGCGTTTGGCTTTGGAGGCGATTGCACGGTTGGCTTCGTTAGATTGCTGCGCCATTCATCACTGCTCCACGCCAGGTCGGTTGGTCCCGGGCAAGGTCTTTCCACTTGGCCGGGTAGATTTGCAGGCCCCTCAGCGAAGTCTCTGGGGTATCCTTGTAGCGCCGGACTTGACCTTGTCGGTGGGAACCCGTTGCGATATTTCCATAGAAGAGTCGCCTGGGTAACCGCTTGTCGTCCGTACGCACGAGGTGGCTGCTCCAGTGTAGTTGTAGTTGTCTCAGCATGGCGTAAGTGCTGAGGATTCCCGTCTCTTACAGTACGCCTATGTCCGTGATCCGGTCCTGCCACCTCAGTTTTAATATTCATCGAAGACAGTTGAGGTTAGGGTGGTTGAGCCTCTGCATCTACTTCTTGTACACCGTCTAGGTCTCCGCTCCATACAGCAGCGTCAGCAGGATGACTGCCTTGTACATCTCCAGTTTGGTTCTGTGCTGGGGACCGTGACGATTCCAGATGGTGTTTCGCAGGTGGCCAAACGCTTGGCTGGCCTTGGAAATCGGGCGTGCCACTTCGTCGTCGATTTTTGTGCCTCGAGGTAGGGAGCTGCCCAGGCAGCTGAAGTTGTTCACGGCTTGCAGTTGGGCTGCGTTCACGTTGATTTTGGGTACGACGCAGGCAGCGTTGGGTGGCGGTTGATGCATAACCACCATTGCCAATAGAAGCGAAGAGACAGGTCCCAGGAAGCAGTCTTGAAGAAGAAGACACGATCCAGTGATCGTGTCTTCTTCTTCAAGCATAACCACCATCTCCGTGCTGATGATGGGGCCAAAGTTGTCACGGTGGGTGGCTACGACGCCAATGCTCCGTTTTATGTCCCCTTCAGCGGTTGCGTTGAGGGGGCAGTCGTCGGCAAAGAGAAGTTCATGGACGGTAATTGTGGATAGACGCGACTGGCAGTGCATCCGCCGATGGTTTAGGAGTTGGCCTCCGTCCTGTAGGCGACGCGGATCCCGGGACGTTCGTTACGGTAGGCGTCCATTAACATGGCAGAGAACATGAGACTGAAGAGGCTAGGCGCAAGGACTCAGCTCAGCATCACTCCGGTGGTCACGGCGAATGTCCCTGAGACAGTTTCGTTCTCCTTGACGCGCGCCATCATGCCATCGTGAAGCTGACGCACCATCTGGGTGAATTTCTTGGGACAGCCTGAAGCCTAATCCAGCGTTCGGCACACCGGCTCGAACATGCAGAATTTCCGTTT
>CACRXP010000791.1:206572-216626 GCA_902702965.1 Spirometra erinaceieuropaei
TGGACTGATATTAGCACAAGAAATTGCCTGATTATAAGCTTTTATGGGTTTGCCGTCAAGGTGTGAATTTTTGTGCACAACGTGTTTTAGAAATATATAGAAGAAACACTTCTGGACCGCGCTAAGCCCGTAAGTGAAGCTAACAATCTTCGAAACACTCTGAACCGATGATCTTAATTTCAGTCATCGTGTTTCGTTAGTTACTTCGCTTACACCATGCTTATTCGTACAGTTGGCTGAATTTTCGGCTCATTTAAAGCAGCTTTCGCCTGCAGGATAGACCCCTTTGACTGGTAGGTGCGACTGTCGCAACATATGTGCTTGGAAACTGCCCCTATAGATTCTAATTTGGGATAAGATCGACGCCCAGAGGTGACCAGTTCATTGTATTGATGTGGTTGACCCATGATTCCTGTTTTGTCCTCTGGACCGTGTGTATGTTACAGTTGTTTTGTCGGAAAACAACATGTCCACCGCTGTACTGGTTCACAAGTAACATCAGCCAGGCCTTTTGCCTTTCCTGTAAAACACCAATTCCAGCTTCTTTCGCGATTTAAAAACTCCCCAAACTATCATATTGCCACGTCCACACGATCGTCTACTTCAGATTTCGGGTTCACGTAAGTCAAGTCAATAGTAGTTCCAACTGTTCGGACCATCCAGACTAAAGTCATTTGTATGCGAGCTGAACGTCTTCCTTCACTGATCTGTCCAGATAAGGCCATCTTCAGCCCAACAGATGCCTCATGCATTGCAGCACTTCTTCAATTGCAGTATTCATTTAAGCTTCCGACCAGCGATCAGCAATGACTCCTTTATAGTCCTATAAAGTATAGCCCCTGAAGATTTCATCATCCAATCTCACTTGCTGATGCGTACGCTACTGCTTCTCACAGATAGTTTATACAGTAAGGCTTGTTTTGCCTTCTCCTCCTCCTCCTCCTCCTCCTCCTCCTCCTCCCCATTCGTCTCTTCATAGAGTGCTTTTCGCGAACTGCAATGTGGTTATTCACCACAATGTTTGATCTCTAGGCGTCGCTCGATTTCTGTACCGTGAAGACGCACTGCACGCAATGTTGACACCATGCCTCTCGATATTTGTAAAAGGCAAAAACTGCCTGCAGTTTGTCGAGTTTGAGAAAAAGCCGGTTTTTCTAGTGCCACTAAGCCGGCTGTCATTGCTCTATTGACCAGTGGTGACAACTACATTAACCTGAAAGTAACTAAATATTTGCATTTCCATATTTCCAGACCAGGGGCGAGAGAGCACTAGCACATTTGATAGCCGTATTTTGACATTCTTACTACATGGTAGTGTATTAGGCCATTTAATTACAACACTGTATTCACGCTAAAAGTCGCAAAAGTCGGATCGACTTACGCAAAACGGTAACAATTTTAGCCAAGGAACAGGCCGCTCTCACGTCAAGTCTTGTCTAAAAGGACTGATAAGGCTCTCCTAGTCTTCCTGGTGCCTTTTTGGCAAGGAAGCAGTATTCGATCCCACTCAGGGAACAAAAGCCGGGTTTTATGAGTGGGGCTGAACGGCGGAAAGGAGAGCATGATAGTATGCAAACATTCGCATGAATGTTGAGGTAGCATATTGCGTCCTCGCGCTACATGTATCTACAGCTGCTTGCAAAAGAGTACACGTACCAGGAACCCAATCCCCAAGGCACGATGAGGGTATCAAGATATCTGACAGCACAGGCAAAAGCCGAGCATTTTCCGCAGTTCTTTCAGCTTGTTTTCATAGAAGAACTACATTACGTTTCATCTAGTTACGAGAGCGCGGAAGGGTCAATTATAAAAAAAGCGACGACACCATATGCTACGATGACCCGGGCTTGTTCCCTGAGTGAGGGTGCATACTGCGTCCTTGTCTCTTTTCTGAGCCAACATTAAGTTCTAACGCTACAGACCCACCACCATCTATTCTTCTGCAGCATGCGTGCTCTACTTGCTTGGGAGTCAGTAGGTGATGACCCTGATCATTACTTGTCCGTTTGCAGCCCTCTTTCACAAAAAGCTTGCCACCCTCTGACCAATTTCCAAGGTCATGTCGGTCCTTAATTGCAGTTACTCGGCTTCATCGAGCTATTTCTCCTTCTCACTCATACGCAAAGTCTGAATAAAATACCATCTGAATTTCGATGCTGTCTTCTCGATTTTGAAGTCAAAATTTTCAAACTATCTATGTGAAATTTGCGCAGTTCGGAAGGGGAGTACGGCAGTCCCTCGCTAGATCACGCCACGACTTTCGCGGCTTCACTCTATCACGGATTTTTTATGCAAGCATGTCTAAGGGCGTATCGCGAATTTTTCGCTGGTTCGCAAGCCTCCGCGAACAATGGGTGTTTGCATACATCATCTTCACAAATCGTATCCAATATCTAGGGGAATATAAAGAGTTTATACTGTATAGCTGTGAGAAATGTTTATAAGAGTGTGAGGGGGCTTACGAGTCTTAAAATATGTAAAAATAGCCATAAAACATGGCTTTACTTCGCAGTTTTTCACGTTTCGAGGGGAGGGAATGAGGGCTTCTGGAACCCGACGTCCCGTGATCGAGGCGGGATTATTGTATCTGCATATGCCTGCTGCGTCTCATGCTTTCCGACTCAAACGAAATTTGTGGAGCAGGAGGGCCTGTAGATCTCTATGTGGACGAACGTGCATTTCTAATCATGGTTCGCACTTCACCTGCGGCAACAAGTAAAGATATTTTAAACACACTCAAGAAAACAGGTGACAGCTCGGAAATGCAGATGGGGACCTGCCCAGACGGCCATTCCGTATGTTACTCCAGATCGACTCTCTCTCCCTCTTGGTCTGGAGACCGATTTACTTAACTGACTTCTTGTTCTTACCACTGAGCCGTTCATTGTCAACATTGTGCTCCTCTCTCTCTCTTAATTTGCGCCTCACAGTTTCATTGTCTTACCTCCTTTTCATACTCCCTTTCTTACAGCCGGGTAGCTTCATCGTCCGTGACAGCGGAACGCACGCCAACTGTTATGCCCTCTCTGTCCGCGTAGGAGAAGAGAATGACCGCTGCATGTCAGCGAATGTGCCCCATCCGAGTTCCAACTCTTGCGCCTCACAGAAAATCAGCCACTACCTCATTCAACGGGGGCCAAATGGTGTTCGCCTCAAGGTGATTCTTCGCTTATCATCCCCTCTTCTCTGTAGCCTTACAATTTCGGTCGCTTTGCCATTGCTACTCGCCGTGGTAGTGGAGAGTCAGGATTAGGGTAGCGGTGACACCGCTTTGGTGCATGGACTGCAAAACCTTTCTAGTTTTCTCCTACCCTCCAGTGTTTCGTTTGTACTTGCTACTTTTCGTACTCTCCTCTGAACTGCGGAGGTGCAACCTGGGGCCGATGATTAACCGTTTCTCGCTACACCACTGTGAATGGACTCTAGACCCGGGACCCCAAAACAAAACGGGAATGCCCATTTCCGTCTTGTGATGGGGATAGATGGGCAAACGCCACTATCACATGACTTCGGACGCGGTTCCATCTGCATTTTAATATGCTGTCTGCATTTTTCAGACAGTGACGCATTCCATTCCCTTTGCCGGAGAGGAATTCTAATAGTCCGTTTATGCCAGTGGCATACCGATCCTTAGAGTCACAGAAACTTGTTACAATTAGCAACACTCTTCCGAAACGAAGGCCTTGATTTTTCGGAGCTTTACAATATCTGCAATACTTCGAGACTGTGGCCTTTATTGTTAATTAACGTCTGTCTTGGAACGTCAGGTAATGCATTGATTTGTAGGTGAAGGAAGAACTCTAGATTAAAAAAACAAGAAAACGACCAACAAAAGCCTAGTTTTTTGTGACTCGAGTCGAGACAATCGATCACTAGGAGAACAAAAGTTGGTCTTCGGAGGGAAATATGCAAAAAGACGTTAAGCTACTAGATTGCACAGGTAATACATGTGCGTGAATATTCAAGGTCCAAATAACTTATCGCGTTTATCATTCACCGAAGAAGACTTGCAGGAACAGCCACCACGCTGATGATGAAGACGAGGAAGTTTCTGGAACGTCAGTATAAATATATTTCGGTCCGTGATCCCTCCCCATCCTCGTCTTCTTCAGGGGATGATGAACGCGGTAGGTACTAAATGTAGACATGTTATAACGAAAGAGAGAGAGAGAGAGAGTGATAGTCAGTTGGAGGAGACGAGCTGCTTTCATTGTAACGACATTTCAAATAGGATGGTGAGTCATTTGCATGCATGCCCTGCAGGTCTTTTATTTTCAGGCGATGAAAACTTTTTGCACATTTCCGTCCGAAGACCGGCCAATTGCGTCATTTCACAGTCACTCTTGGGATTAGGACAGCAAAACCAGGTCTGCTTGGGGGTTGGTGAAGATGAAGCGCACTGGACGTTTCGATTATTTTGCCAAAAATACTGTCGCTCATGAAGATTGTCGGCCTGGTTCCTCATAACTAATTTCTCCACACCTGAATGTGAATTCCCGATTCCCCGTCCCTCAAGTACTGCCTCCGGCTGTCTTCGAAACACACGTTTTCGTCGTTTTTAATATTTTGCTGGGCTTACGTTGGGCTAAGATAGGATGTAGGACCCCCAAGCAGATGGCAACTCAAAAGCTACCCAAAAATGCAGTATGACTGTAACCATCACTTGTTATTCAACCTTCCCATTGCTTGAAATTTTCTTCCCCTCCTGACTAAACGTAAACGTACCAGTGGAGCTGTATTCAAAGTCCGTTATTTTTTGAAAATTGCTTTTTGTTTATTTTTTTAATTACCGCGCCCACTTTCTTTGCCAAATAACGGCGTACAAACGACTTTCGTCAGTAACCTACCCATTTTCTGTGTCTTGTCTGCCGTCCTGTGTGTTGCCCCACCCGTAAGATCCCCTCTACCACTAGTCAACGTTTGACACTGACCGCAGGGTAGCTCAAGTTGGTTAGGGGCCCTAAATCCTATCGTTGCTTTAAGTTGTCTCATCAGCGAGTTTTTTGGCTTTGAATCTAAGCGAAAGTGTCTGCAGCCGAATTAAGCCATTCTTCTTTTTGTTAAACACCAGCATGAGGCTCTGCAGCAGTTATATTTGCAGTACCTTAGACCCGTCTAGGTTGACAGCCTTTCTTTCATAAAATTGCGCTGTCTACAAAATACCCTAATTCTTTATTGTGAAGTCCCTTCGTCATTTGTATTTGCATGCATTCGTAGTTGACATTCTGAAGAGCGAACTAAGATAGACCTTGGATATCTGTAAAGTAGGCTTTTATTCATGTGTGGCAGCTGCTTATTTATGATAGAACGTCGTCCTGTTGACGTTTCATAACTGATCCTCAAGCCGGTTTCTACGATTTCTCGTTTTCATTTGAAGCCCCGGCGACAACAGTATCATAGTTGGGGTAAACAGTTACATTGCTAAGGACATGATGAAACATCGAAGCTTTCTCACCATTAGGTTTCCAGGGTATTCTTTCCCAACCTCTTATCGGAGCTCTTTAGACCCCCAAATTTGTCTTTTCTTAAGGATCTTATCCTTTTAGTTTCTTACTTGTCGTTCCGTTGTCAGAAGCTGCCGATTCTTCCCACAAACATCTTCTGAAACGCTTTTTTTTTAACGTGTATTGGTTCCTCAAGATAAACTAGACGCTATTGTCCCTTCAACGCCTCTAGGGTTTGGACAAGGAATGGCCTTCGCTGTCTTGCTTGGTTTTACACTTGACAGTCATGCCTGAAATGCTCGCATGCCCCCTGCGCCTTCCACTTTCTACACCGAATCCCGCCTTCGACCAATCAGACGGCGCCGTTGACGCACGGCCGCCTCCGCCCCCGCATTTGGAACAAGCGCCTGGTCTGCCTCTGCAGCACCAACTTGCCAGTGCCAATCCGGCAGCCTGTTTTCGTCCTATCTCTGTGACCGGCGTTGACAGAGTTTCTTCCTCCTCCGTTGCTCCGGTCCTGCCCAATCGGCGCCCTCAGAGTCAGACACCCGGTCCTGCGGGCCCCGCTACGGCTTTAGAAGTTGATGAGGACTACCAGCGCCTTTCCGACTTCTCCTCCATCTTGGCCGACTTACGCTCTCGACCTCCTCGTCTCTTGGGAAGGTCCCAACGTCTCAATTGAGCACTGTCACACATGTGGTCGGCGCCTGCCTTTCTAGTCCCTCAGTTGCTCCGTAGACATTCCAGGATGCTTCACCCCAACACCATACAGACATTATCACTTTTAGCTTGTCCGGTTCTTGGCTTCTACGCCTTTCCCTTCGCATTTATTGTTATCTCATATTTTTTTAGCCTGGTTTTATTCTTATCGCTGCCGCCAAACAGCTCTCGTCCTCTTCCACCGAGTTGAATCAGACGTTCTTGTAGTGCGTTACAGCGCCGTCCGCTCATTTCATGATTCTTGAATATGTGCGGTCTCTTCTCCTTATAGACTTGGCGAATGGAATTCGCGTCGCTTGTCTTTTTGTTTTGCGGTCTTCATTTTCGCTTGCATTTCCCGTCTCTACCTTTGATTTTATTTTTTATTTTACCTTTGGCGTTCAACACCGAATCTTTGTGCCCAAAGACGCACCTCAGTCAATCAACCCCACCGCCACTGCCAACATCATGAGTCGCCCCCTCACTAGACTGACACTAACAACAACTGCATTTCCCGCCTTTTTACCTCATAGACCGCCTAGTAATTCGCAAAAATAGCCTTCCCCTCCCCCCCCCCCATGCATCTGTCAATTTCGACATATCTTGCTTTTCTATTAGAATTGTTTGAAGTCATTTTTAAACTGTGGGCTGGCTCTATTGGGCATATGAAATTCTGGCTCTGATAATCTATTCACGCTGAAGTACTGTATTTCTCGTGGACTGGACAATCCATCTCTCCCATCCCGCAATTAAACAGTTCCATTGAACCGTCGCCTTGTGCTTTCGTCTATCTCAAATTTCCGGAGATGTGTTAAACAGGACTCATAGTCTATTATAAGAAGTCGGATGGAATAATTCTTTGTGCACACCACAAGCGCTCACCTAAGGCAGACGGGCTATGGCCACCCTGTGCGAGTGTACGATAGGAGTGCCGGCACACCATCTGGTACGCTGCCTAACATACGATACCCGTGCCCGCCACAGGCGCCGTCATCTGCGCGTGCAGTATCGCGCTTAAAAGTATCAAACTGCAGTGACGACTACTGGTGTGCTATCTGCTGCCTCTTCCCATTCCCGCATTGTCTAGGCGATAAGACTGGACCCGTTAGTAGCCCACAAAACCATGGTCGGTGATGATTAAATATGCAAGCCTGTGAAGTGTCTGCTTATATGATTTTAGTAGGCGTGTTGAATTATGTTTGCGTTTCTGGGTTAGCTTAAGAGAATTTAGGGTCAGCGCCAAGTTTTCCTGCCGCATACCGCCTTACACAATCCGGCCTTCTTTAACAAGAAACCGTCGATTTCCTGTTTTCCACTCGTTTGCTCGTCTCCAACTCGCATCTATCGAATGGTGTGGTCCGTCCCGACACCATTTGGACTAATAAAACAAGCATGTCTGGAATGCGAGTTTTCTTAATGTCTTTCGCAGATTCTGTTAATAGCCGCGTCCGCCTGTCCTACTGATAAAACGAATATGAACATTCTGTATGTCAGGAGTCCCTGTGCTGTTTTATCAACGGGCCTACACAATCAATCCTTGCCCCACGGTCTTTTAATGTCTGTTGTAGCCGCTCTCCATAACTGAATGCGCCGTTGTCTACTTTTTAAGTCCGAGCAGTAATTACGCGCCTTTGGTACAGGGCCGACTGTGAGTACTGACGGAATACCGCAACTACGGCGATATTTATCCGTATACTTATAAGGACCTTCGCGGGTATCTTCAACCGTTTTTGATTCTCTTGGAACGCATGGACAAGAACCGGAGCGATCTTTGTCCGGGCAGAGGATACGTTGACTAACTGCTTGCCTTTTGACGACTTTGAAAAGGTCGTTGTTTTGAAGAGGATGTTGTTTGTTTTCTTGACTTAGCTGCAGCGCTTTCTTCTGCCGTCAGGAGTGTTCTTTGAAAGGATTCGGAGCATAATCATACTCAGGCAGAGGGGCGCCCACCGATGGTTTCTACGGAACTCGTCCCGTTGTGCCTTTATGGGCTCTCTCTCGAGCCCAACCAGTAGCCGCACAGCGGCACATGATATATGCAGAATGGCATTACCGACAAAGATAAGGGAGACTGGAACGGCCATTTCTGGCTTATTAGCGTCGTCAGCGAGTACACCCAGCCCCGAAGTGTGGGACACCCGGGGCTCGATCTCGCGATCTGTTAGTTAGAAGTCCAACGTCTCAACCATCGGTGAACCCCCTCCACCATTCTGTATTCCCTATCACAACCGACAAGACAACGAGCCCGTGTCTGAGTCGGTAGAAGCATTGGACTTATAACTAACAGGTCTCGGGATTGGTCACCAGGTGTTCCACACTTCGGGGTTGGGTATATTCGCTGACGACGGCTAATAAGCCAAACACGGCCATCCCAGTCTCCAGTGTCTTTGTCGGTAATACCATTCTGCCTATAGTTACACTCGCCTGAAACGCATGGACTTGCTGAAGGCCTATTTGTAAATTAGGCGAATGCAAGTTCGCGTATACGATGAAGAGAGTGTGTAAGTCATCGTGATCGCTGTCGTCCAACGAGATTGTATCCTCTCAATCTGCTTTAGCCATAGGATTGATTTGGTTTTGTTAGCAGCACTCCGCGACTGCGAGGACAGGTAGATAGGACAGGATCTCGTCTCGGACCTTGAATAGGCTGACAACAACAGAATGCTATGAAACTCAGTTGAAAAAAACAGTCTACCCCTGTCAGCATAGGAGTCATGTCCCGCAAATTTGACCCCATAGTGACCCCGAGGGCAGCTATAATACTGTTCGATATATTCGCACCGAATTAAGTGGTCCCCTTCTGGATAGGCGGTAGGTCGATGTGGTCGGTTTTATCTTCCTCGACTTCTTTACACTACTGACTAGCCTCAACTTGAGTGCTGCTTGCTCTGTCGACTCTGGGAATGCATGTGTTCCCTCGGCTAGATTTGGCGGACAAAAAGAGTTCGAGTGTGTGCATCTACAGCAGCCTCCTGCTTGTGGTTGCAAAATGTGACCTCTACGCGCTGCCAAGGGGAGGGAGATTTGAGCGTTTCGAAACCGATGCAGCCTACGGTCCGGGTCTGGAATATTGGTCTAGTGCGGCATGTGATCAAGCCAGACCCGAGGTAGATGCTAAGCGTGACAATCTCCGGTGTTGGCGAATGCAACTCCAGGTGGGCATCGATGGCTGAGTTTTTGTCTGGCGTGCATAGCTCGTAGACCGCATTGTTTCGAGCTGCTTCTGACAAAACCAGTGTTAATGCCAACAATCAGTACTGGAGGTAAATACAAGTGGAGTATATTAACCAGAGAACTCTGCAGAAGTGACTGAGCGCATGCAACCACGATCATGATTTACCACAACGTTCCACTCCAGGAATGAATTGGGCTTTGTCCCCTCTTTCGACACCCCAGTACGCATTTCACCTGTCTAACTCGATGATGACAACCACATCTCGAGAAACTAGGTCAGTATATTTTAAGAGTAATAGGCAATGCCTTTGAAAACCCTATTGTAAACGGTACATGTAGTATTTCACTTTAAATAAACAATCTACTGACATGTTGTCAGTAATATACACAATTAACAGAATATTTCCATGGACCTATAGAACCGACACTTGAGAACATTCAGTTGTAGATGATTTCAGTAAAATGTAATGACAGTCATCCGCATTAGCGGTATGAGTATGCAAGGCGTTGGTTTAACACCACAGAGCTGTTCTCACCAGACAAGCGATAGTGTCCAAGCAAATATGCATCGAGTCTTTGCTTGAACGTTTCCGTGGTATCCGCCATTATTACGTCCTCGGGAAGCCCGTTCCAGGCACCGACGACTCGCTGTGAAAAACAGTATTTGCGAACGTCCAGGCGGCATCGGGATCCTCTAAGTTTTAGAGAGTTCCCACGCAGGTTTGTTGTTGTGGCCA
>CACRXP010000791.1:216837-229597 GCA_902702965.1 Spirometra erinaceieuropaei
CGAGTACACCCAGCCCCGAAGTGTGGGACACCCGAGGCTCGATCTCGCGATCTGTTAGTTAGAAGTCCAACGTCTCAACCATCGCTGAACCCCCTCCACCATTCTGTATTCCCTATCACAACCGACAAGACAACGAGCCCGTGTCTGAGTCGGTAGAAGCGTTCGACTTATAACTAACAGGTCTCGGGATCGGGCACCAGGTGTTTCACACTTCGGGGTTGGGTATATTCGCTGACGACGGCTAATAAGCCAAACATGCCCATCCCAGTCTCCAGTGTCTTTGTCGGTAATACCATTCTGCATATAGTTACACTCGCCTGAAACGCATGGACTTGCTGAAGGCCTATTTGTAAATCAGGCGAATGCAAGTTCGCGTATACGATGAAGAGAGTGAGTAAGTCATCGTGATCGCTGTCGTCCAACGAGATTGTATCCTCTCAATCTGCTTTAGCCATAGGATTGATTTGGTTTTGTTAGCAGCACTCCGCGACTGCGAGGACAGGTAGATAGACAAGATCTCGTCTCGGACCTTGAATAGGCTGACAACAACAGATTGCTATGAAACTCAGTTGAAAAAACAATCTCCCCCTGTCAGCATAGGAGTCATCTCCCGCAAATTTGACCCCATAGTGACCCCGAGGGCAGCTATAATACTGTTCGATATATTCGCACCGAATTAAGTGGTCCCCTTCTGGATAGGCGGTAGGTCGATGTGGTCGGTTTTATCTTCCTCGACTTCTTTCCTCTACTGACTAGCCGCAACTTGAGTGCTGCTTGCTCTGTCGACTCTGGGAATGCACGTGTTCCCTCGGCTAGATTTGGCGGACAAAAAGAGTTCGAGTGTGTGCATCTACAGCAGCCTCCTGCTTGTGGTTGCAAAATGTGACCTCTACGCGTTGCCAAGGGGAGGGAGATTTGAGCGCTTCGAAACCGATGCAGCCTACGGTCCGGGTCTGGAATATGGGTCTAGTGCGGCATGTGATCAAGCCAGACTCGAGGCAGATGCTAAGCGTGACTATCTCCGGTGTTGGCGAATGCAACTCCAGGTGGGCATCGATGGCTGAGTTTTTGTCTGGCGTGCATAGCTCGTAGACCGCATTGATTCGAGCTGCTTCTGAAAAAACCAGTATTAATGCCAAAAATCAGTACTGGAGGTAAATACAGTACCTGTGCTAACTCATGAAATGCCGAGGTCAAAATTATAGTGGACAATGTAGTGTATTTTTGGTGTCGTTATTTGTGTTTATTTAATTGAAATAAGGACGAAAAGACCGTTTTCTGAAGGAAAGTTTGATACGGATCTGTATATTAAATAGAAAACGGGCCGGATTAAGGCGAAATCGGAGGATTCCTGATGTTCAAGCAGTTTCCTACGCCATTAAAGCTTTCGGATGGAAATTCTTTGTGTAACCTTATTAATCTGTTTAAGATGACTAATAAAAGGACGAAATTTTTTAATAAACTTTCGAACAAAAAGAAAAAATTAAATTTCAATATCAACAAAATCAGAGAAATGCAGATCAATTATTTCTTATTGTGTTCAGGAAATAACGTGCGACCGCCGACCCCAACGTCGCTCCAACCTCCTGATGCCAGGGTGGGTGCACAAGGTACACGACGTACTCACAGCCTATGCCCCCCCCCCCCCCTTCCTCGCCCCCTGAACCCAATTACCACGACACGCCGACCACGCCATAGCACGCCTCGTCATGCGAGTGGCGTGGGAACGATCGATGTTAATTGTCCCGAATCATTTATAAGTCATGTAATTCGCATAACTTAAACTTCATTGTAACCGTTTTGGCCTGATGAAGAGTTACTGAAAACACGTGTTCGCCAATTTGACTTTTCAATTGTAACATGGGAATATTCGCTGAACGTAGACAATCCAAAGATCCCTCTGTGTTAAAGGAACTCAGTGGATTTCTCAGATATATTTTATAGAAAACAGACACAAAATACGCTTTCTTTTAGTCATTTGGTACCAAATCACACCTACCTCAACTGTATACCCAAAGAAAGAGTAAATTTCGGTTTTAAAAAAATTTTAATGCTCAAATAATTGTGGATCATACTAGCCATTGTATTGGCTTTTAACGATTTCAGTCTGCAAGGTATATACTTTCCACGTAATAAGAATCATATATTCCTCTATGCCTTTAAGAAGAAACCATGTAGAGCTCACCAAATTTTGTAATAGATGCGGACTATGTCGTACAATTTATGAGGAGCATTAATAAACAAACAAGCACGTTAATGTAAGTATGGACATTGCACGGGCTTGAAGAATCGCATAATCAGAAACTTCCTAAAGCCGATGGGTACTCTTTCTTCAGGTATAAAATGCGAAGACGACGTGATCTGCTACCGAATTAGTAAAAGAAATCATGTTGCCAATAGAAGCGAAGAGACGAGTCCCGGGAAGCAGTCTTGAAGAAGACGCTCGTGTCTTCTTCTTCTTCTTCTTCTTCTTCTTCTTCTTCAAGAAATGATGTTTTTGCGTATGTTTTCTGCGGAATATATTTGAATTTAGAGGGACACCGAAAATCAATATAGAAGTCGCATACTACTTAACTAGTCATTTTTTACCGAGTGCAGTTTTTACAGGTCAAAAAAGTGTATTCATACCCAGCATTTTGGCAAGTTCGAAATACGGGATTATGTCGCGTGATTAGCAATCTTTCAACCCCATCTAAGTAATCCTTCCTATTCATAGATGTGTTGGCAGATTTCGAACAATTCATATTGACCCAACCGTGAAAAATTCGCCACCTCGATGGGATTCGAACCCACGCAGTAACGGGAAGACTTTAGTACAGCCAACGCTCTAACCACTTGAGCTACGAGGACCCGCCGGACGACGCGAGTTTAATCACATGTGGGTCAAGTTACCCGCCCAACCCACCGCAACGTCTGAAATCCACCAAATCTGATACAGTAAGTTGACCGCCCAAGCGGGATTTCATAAGTCACTAAATTAGAATCCACTGTATGACCACCAGGCTCACGTACTTCATAAACGTTTTGATGGGGCCTCGTAGCTCAGGTGGTTAAAGCGTTGGCTGTACTAAAGCCGTACTATAAACTAATTTAGTCTCAAGTCCCCGCCCCTGCGCTCACCTTGCCAGGGGGCACACGATGAACGCCGTCGCGCGCAAGTGGCGGGCTTAGCTCAGAGAATACGAAGCTCTTGACACCAAAGTAATAAATGTGGGAACAATGAGAGCCGTGTCCGTCAAACTCAGATTAGGATATATAAGACTCGAAGACGCCACACGCGGAGAGCGGTTCGCACTTTCTGTAGATTATCTCCTGAATGCACCGCTGGACACCAATTCCAGAATGATTATTCGTATTCAGCAGAAGGATTGGGCTTCTCGAGCAATACTGTCTGGAGGGGTAACCCGCATGCAACAGACTAAAGGACAATTCTAACCAGCAGGCTATCTCAAAGCTTGGTCGGACATCAGATGAAGACACGTTTGAGGGCGCATTTTTCAATTGCTGTTAAGGGAGGAGGAAGATATTTTTAAAACGGTTGATTATTATGCCGAAAAATGAGCTTTGTACGCTTTAGGGAGGAGGTTGGTAGTGACGTGACAATGATGGACCCCCCGATCGCTACCGAAACCTGACTTCTTTTTGAATTGTGCTCAACATTTTATGAATTACTGCTAGATGACTCCTCAAACCTTTCGTTCACTTTAAGGGAACAACACATGCGTTCACTACGGACACGACGGAATACCACTCTTTAGCTGCCTCGGCATAACAAAAAAACCAGATACCACAAAAAGTTGCGAAAGCCTGCCGGGTGAATGCGGCGTATAAGATGCACATGTTATCTGACAGTTTCCTCGTAGCTGCCGGTGTCCGAAGACCATGTGAAATCTATTGACGGACTAAGTAACAACCGGCAAGTTTCAATTCTAAGAAACGCGACCACTCTGTGCGATTTTTGTGTCGTGGCAGTTGCTAAATCTGAGTTAAAATTATCGTCTCGACCGATCGAAACTCCGGTCAAGTCTGAAAAGGGAGATTTCTACTAGACCACAAAACACAAGTCAGTGTAACTTCTGCAAAAGTAGTTGGTAAACTGTGATGAGCTTTCGACTAGGCCTCTCCTAGTCACATTATGACTTAGTTAGGCCAGAAAACTGTTTAATCTTCACACCAATAAATCTGGTCTTTTTCGTTCTGCCGGGCCTCCTATCTCGCTCTACCGCTCCAACTTCCGCCTCTCAAGATAGCACCAACAGCGAAGGCCATCAATTCATGCATTCCCGCAAGAAACCCAAAATAACCTTCGGACTGCGAATCGTGCCAATGAACTTCATAAAGTGTTATCGGAAATTACGGAACTGATCTGAAACCAGGCTTAATCCAGAACAAAAGAAGAGTTCTCCTTATATACACACAAAACAGAGACGAATGAGGATATTAATCGACTGCAGCTTATATCCTCGTCAGATCATGGCAACCACATATTGCCTATGTCGGAGCACGAAACCACTGTGTTCTCGAGAGTGTCGCCTGTCAGAGGACAATGTCTGATTATTCAGGGACTTCCCGAATCCACAGCTGGTGCCTCCAAAGAGCGGGTCTCGGCAGACCTGAAACTCTTCCAATGCCTACTCAACGAAATTCTGCGCCCCAATGAGGAAGTTTCGGTTCTCAAGGCCTTTAGGCTTGGAAAGCGCTCAATCGATATAACAGAGCACTCACGTCCCCGACCACTCAAGATTGTGTTAGCCAACCAAGAACAAGTAGGACTTATTCTCTCACGACGTTTCCGAATCAAAGACACCAACCGCGGCGTTTTTTTTCAGCCGGACTACACACCGGCAGAGAGAATAAAACGTCGACAATTAGTTCTGTAACTGAGAACAAGGTTGCAGAATGGCGAGACGGATCTTGTGATCTACAACAACCAGATAGTGCAGCGCCCTCCCCTAATACGTTGGACCGAACCGATCCGGATGAGAGCACAGTAGCTTCCTTAAATGGGATCACAAGCGGCACCATAATCAAACGCCCCAAAACTCTGAAACTAACATTTTTTACACCAACGTGCAGAGTATATTGCCCAAGTTAGACGAACTGAAGATCCACATCTGTGACCTTTCCCCTGACATTGTCTCTTTGACAGAAACCTGGCTGTCTGAAAACGTGGATGACCGCGAATTAATGCTACCAGGATTTCAGCTGTCTCGAAGAGACAGGAGAGAGCGTCAGGGAGGAGGAGTCGTCACGTACGTAAAACACGGCCTGCTTGTGTCAGAAAAAACAGAACAGTTTGCCTGCAGCGCCGAGACTATCTGGCTCAATATAAGGGTACCAGGATCACATAGCCTTGAAGTTCTGACCGCCTATCGACCACCGAGGAGTGACCCCGAGGCTGACGCTCGTCTGTTAGAGGAGCTAGGACGATTTGCTCTCCGGCCTGACGTCCTAATCATGGGCGACTTCAATGCACCGCTCATTGATTGGAGTTCACTATACGCGCGCGGCCCAGAACTAGCTTTCGACCGACGCTTCTTGGACATGGCACTCAGGTCATTTCTCACACAGCACGTCCTATTTCCCACGAGGGTCCGTGAGGGGCAGCAGTCAAACTGCTTGGACCTGGTGCTCACGGAATCGATGGACAGCATAGATGAGGTACAATGTCTGCCTCCCTTAGGTCGAAGCGATCACGTTGTACTTCAATGGGACTATTCAATCTTTTCCGTGCCTGAACAGCCCACCAAAATTAGAAGAAATATTTGGCGTGGGGACTTCGATCAAATGAAGGCCGAAATCAACAATACGGACTGGGAATCAGCGTTTTCCGGAAATATAGAGGAGGATTGGAAATGGTTCAGTGAATTATTGCATGCTCTCCTGACAAACCACTGCCCGCTTTCACGGAAGGGGCTAAACAAACGACCCCGGTGGCTGACCCAGGCGTTAAAAAAGGAAATAAATAAAAAACGGAGATTGTGGCAGAAATCTCTTACTGATGGGACTCCTGTATCCATAAACGCATACAAAATACAGAGGAACTTAGTCAAGCGGCTGACCCTCAGGACACGGCAAAATTTTGAAAAAGACCTATTGAATCGTGCTATGGAAAATCCAAAATTATTCTACAGCTACATAAGAAGCAGCACACGAACCAGAGATCCAATCCCCCTCCTGAAGACTAGCGGCGACGTAGAGATTAGTGAGGATGGAGAAAAAGCTGAGCACTTTTCACAATTTTTCAAATCCATCTTTACTAGTGAAAGTCCATTTACTCCCCCCGACTACGACTTCGATGAGGGTCCAAAAATCGAGTCTGTGTCTTTTGATGAAGCGACGGTTCGCAAAGAGCTAATGACGCTAAATGAGTCGAAATCACCAGGTCCAGACGACATACCGCCTAAGTTACTGAAGGAGCTCGCTGCCGAACTAGCCAAACCATTGTCCATGCTTTTCCAAGCCTCGTTCGAAGCCGGCGGCTTGCCCGCCGACTGGAAATCTGCGCGGATCACACCACTGCATAAAGGAGGCAGCAAGGCCTCTGCAAACAATTACAGGCCAATTAGCCTCACTTCCATCTGCTGCAAACTCGTGGAGAAAATAATCAAGCGAGAGCTGATGCGCTTCCTAGAGCAGCATAATTTATTATCTGATGCGCAGCATGGGTTTCGTATTGGCAGGTCTTGCGTGACTAACCTGCTCAACTGTTTGGAACGTTGGACTCGGTCAGTTGATGAAGGCAGTGCGCTGCATGTAGTCTATATCGACTTTAAAAAGGCATTTGATAGTGTCCCACATCAGCGACTCCTGCACAAACTGAGCCGAACAGGCGTTAGGGGTAACCTCTTAAAATGGATTCAAAGCTTCCTGTTAGACCGTTGTCAAACTGTCCATGTCGGTGGCCAGAAGTCGACGGAGGTTGCCGTTGAAAGCGGTGTTCCCCAAGGCTCAGTTCTTGGCCCTACTTTGTTCATCATTTACGTCAACGATTGCGTGAGTGAACTGGATTGTGGTGTCGCCATGTTTGCGGATGACATTAAGCTCTGGAGCGTCATTCGAACTGCAGATGACGAAGAGCATCTTCAGGCGAACCTAAATCGACTCCAACAGTGGTCAAAGGCCTGGCTTCTGCCGTTCAACGAGAAAAAGTGTAATATTCTACGAGTCGGCAGGGCTCGCTCTCCGAACCATATGGCCTACTGCCTAAATGGTATACCACTGCAAGAAGTGGACTCGCAGAAGGACTTGGGAGTATGGATTACGACCTCGCTCAAACCCTCGCTGCACTGCACGAAGATAGCCAAGTCTGCAATGTCAGTCCTCTACCTTGTCAAGCGGGCTTTCTCTGCCTTTGACGAAGACTGCTTCGCTAAAGTCTTTCGAACTTTTGTGCGTCCGCAACTAGAATTTGCTATCCAAGCTTGGAGACCCTGGACCGCGAAGGACCTCAGCATCCTTGAAAGGGTTCAAAGGCGTGCAACGAAACTTGTGGCAGGACAGGGTTCACTACCATATGCAACGCGGTTAGCTAACCTTCATCTCTTTCCCTTGAGTTACAGGCAGTTACGGGGTGACCTGATACAAGTCTTCCGTATCATACGCGGTCAGGACTGCAGCCTCGTACCGGGTGACTTCTTCGAGTTAGCAACCACCACAAATCTACGAGGCCATCCATTCAAACTACGTGTGACAGGGGCCAGACTGGACACACGAAAGTTCTTCTTCTCCAACAGAGTAGTAGAAGCCTGGAATGCCCTGCCTGTGGATGTCGTTATGTCTGCTTCCGTCGAGGTTTTTAAGAGGAAGCTGGATTTGTGTAGCAGTGTGCACTAAATTACCACCCCGATCTCTGTAACCTCGACAAATTCCGCTATTATAATACTACTTGCTATATTTCAGTAACATTTTAAATTGAACTTATTATTGTACCAACCCATTGCCTACGCTTACTGACATGCACATATGCAAATTTTGTCCCCGGACATATTATTTATTTTGCTGCACTCGAAACGACAGCTCTACAACTGCTCGTACCACTAAAATTCGAGACAGTTTGTTTGTCTGTACAGACCTGACGCTTTTCCGATTATTTGTTACTTTATGATACCTTTTCGAGTTTTTGAGATTTTGCAGTTGCTTGTAAACAAATAGGGAGTTCAAAGGTGAAGACCTACATTTCCCTCAATAAACTGAACTGAACTGAACACAATGATGTGCTTACGATTACATATGCCAAATATAGCTAAATGTATTAGTTACCGACCGACCTTATGAAAACTTGTTCCTATGAAATTCCTATCGAGGAGATCCAGCAAAATCCTGTTTGCCTTATAAAAACGCACGTCAACTAAGGCAAAAGCATAGAAAGTATAATGAATTCACTGGAAACCGTTTTAAAATCTCCAGAACGTTGGATATTGGCAAGTCGCTATACCTGACATTACACCAATTCTTAAAGGGTATTTGGATTTAAAGTTCACTAAAAGACTGTTGCCAAACATAATTCTATTCTATTTCCATACTTTCTGTTTTTGCATAGACAGGATTTCTGTTCATCGAAAACTGAAGTTTCCTAAACTAAAGCCACTTTTACCATTTTCGGAATTTTTCGCCTTTCTGAAGAAATGATATTTCTAAACAACATAATATTCCCTTCAACATTTCCTTAATGTTTTCAATTCCCTTATAGTTGTTCTTTCCAGTATAGATATTGGGTCCATTCATTGATGTCGGTTCGCGCGTGTTTAGCAATCATTCGCAAATTTCGACACCCTTCAACTCTTAGGCCACGTACTGTATCTTCGATTAGAAAAGATTACCTAGGTAGCATAGTCACAAGATATTTCAGTCACATCAGGGTGCTGGCTTTTGAACGATATCATTTCTAGTTGCTCGCAATAACTACACCCTCTAAAAAACGACTGCTTAAGTAGTATGAATTTTTCCTTTTCTTCCAATGCCTTTATATGTTTAAATATATTTTGTATAAAACAAGCAAACATGTTTTTCCTCACTCTCATTTGGTAGGAAATTACGCCTTCTTAAAACTGCTTACTTGGAGAAAGCGTATATTTCAGTTTTACAAATCCCAATTCCTGCATAACTGTGAACCTGATTTGCGTTGCATTCGTATCTGCGTTTTCAAACTGCAAGCCGTATATCTTCCCTACAAAATAAATCTCACACTTATATTTGTTATTAAGAAAATGATATAGAGGGCTCAGAAAATCGTAGACTGCATGCGAACGATGTTGTATGCTTTGCAAGCAGCATTGATAAGTGACTACATTAGATGAGTTATGAGTAAGAACTTCACGGTCTTAAAAAATCTCATATTTACAGACTTTCTGAAGACGGAAATACAATTCGTGAAAGTATAAAATTTGAAAGACATCATTTGCTACAAGCCAAATGCAATAAAAATACATTTTACATCTTACATATAATATATATTTAGATTTATCAGGGTACTGAAAATGAGGGGGAATTTCACACTACTTAGGCGGTCTTTTTTACGGAGTACAGTTTTCGGAAGCGGCCGGAAAGAAGCTCATTCGAAACTCGTCATTCTGGTGTGACTGAAATATCTTGTGATTGCTCCGCGTGATAGTTAGTCTTATGACCCTACCCGAGTTGTCTTTTCTAATCGAAGACACATTTCAGAATTCCGGCTAACACCTTATGAGATAGCATATTTACGTTACTTCGGTAACTTACACTTGCATATGCTATGTTGAATGGGTGTCATTCGACTTGCTGTCGCTGTGTTCTTCGGCAACTTTTCGTCTTCTTATTGCGCAAGTTAATACCCTACTGCAAAACAATTTTGTCTTCAGCCTTTTCTCCTGCAAGTTTATTGATTTCCCCTTTCGCTCCCTTTCCGTGATTGGAACTCGACAATCTATCACCGAATACTGGCAGAGATACTTGAAAATTTTGAAAATTCGATAGGTAGTCACATTTTGCCCTCATTTACTACGTTGCCTGGACTTAGTTAGACATGAGCACTCCATCACATCTACTGAAGTGACCTTTGTCCATCAAAGAGGACCGCTCTTCTTTTTTGTTTTCAGAGAAAACACTCTGTTTACTGCCCCTGTTATTGGTAAATTAATTTATCAGTCATAAACAGTTACAGAAATACTTAACATTTGAGATGATCGTCGATCGCCGGCAATTGAAAGACAACCATCAGATAACACCACACTCAGCGACACTACCAAAACTCTCGAAGCAGCACACGAGATGAACTTTGGGTAGAAGAACAGAAATCCGGCCCTCCATAGGGCGTCGCGCACATTACATATAAACTCCATGACGGAATTATGGCTTAACCGGAAGAGACCAATAGCTGTCCGAGGATTTCACAGCAGCTAGTACATTAAAGGAGATGTGCGTGCCTGGTCTAACCTTCTTTTCTACTTTATTTTCTCCGTTGTTGTTGGACTCGCAGAAAAATAAAAACTCTGAAGTCGACAGACCTTAAAGCAACGACAGCATGTTGATCACCCTGCGAAAAATACAGACCCTCGCAAGCGCATGTATGTTGCATGATTTACTGTACGGACAGCACAGGTAATAACTAAAGGCCCAGGCATGCGCTTTGCAGATATTTTGTCGTTTTATGCCACATCTGCGAGGGATTCGGCCCATCAGTGGCCCTCCCAGCGTTACCATGTGCTTTTCTGGTAGATGCTCTAGTTTTGAAATTTCAGTTTTTTAATCGCTTCAGAAATAAATGAGCTTGCGTGGGGTAAATCACTTTTATTAACGTTGATGGGCTTTACAGGCAGTTTATGAACATGCCGCGAGTATCCCACTGAAAGCTCATGGTAACGTTGGGAGGCCCATTGATGAGCCGAACCCTAGCAGCCATGTCATGTAGCGGCAAAATATTCGCGAAACACGTGTCTGTGTTTTTAGCTAGTGTCTTTGCTGTCAGTATGGTATATCATACAACATGTTTACACTACTCTCTGCCTGTTTTCAGACTGTATAGTACACGGTCATCCCGCTGGGGCCGATGAGTTCCAGCTCAAATATTCATATTAACTTCCGGACTGTGCCTGCTTAGTTTCATTCCGACCGACTAACTGCAAGTTAGCGCATTAATTGCTAACTAGATTAGAGAGCTAAAAACTCTAAAGTGAGCACTATTTCGCATGCACCGTACTCGTTAGTAACAGCGATCAAGGTAATTTTAACGACAGAGATGTATTGGAAGTTGGAACAGATTAATTACAGGAGCCAAAAACTGTCCGCTGAAGGAATAAAACAGTACTGTTATACCAACCACCTCCAACTACGCAACAGATTATGCCATGACTTTCTTGTGAGGGGGTACGTTCTCCAATACCTGTAAACTCAGCAGTTAATTTGAGATGCAGGCCTATAAGGCCAGCCCATCCTCTGGTCTACTGCCGCCCTCAGCGGGGAACTGGTAAGGCGTTAGCTTCTCCACATCGCTGAACATATAAACGTGAAAGCATCTTCTCTTCTGAGGGGTGCTCCGACTTTCTCTTTCTGACAGATACGAAAGAGCGAAATGGACCAATTGCACTTAAATTTACATGAACTGACATTGGGCTTTAACCTGTGAGACTAAGTGTCGGATAACTTCAGAAGACGAAGATGCAATCACTGGAACAAGAAATTTATTGGCCTGACGTTTCGGATTCTCACTCGAACCCATCATCAGAGAAATTCGGAGATAAAGGTGATGGTGGCACAAGGAGTGCAGTATTCATGGCACGTGGCTGCCGTGGGACCATATGCGCGCTGTGATTAACAGCTCAGGCAATCACCGCTGGGATCGTAATTGGTGTGGTGGTGGCTTGTCAGCCCGAGTCGTAGTCCTTAATTGCTGTGATTTCGTCATCCGTGCCGGATGCTGGTGTGACGATTGATTGGCAAATTGGCTCACTGTCACTGGGATAATTGCTGCCCGCGCCCTCCCCACGTGGCCGATTCCCCTGCCCAGGGAAAATCTCAGCACGGAATATGGTACTGGGAGGCCATTGCGCCTGTTGATGGATTGCGGGCCTGAGAACCATGACTCGAGCTGCTAGCGGCTCACGCGGTTGTCACCCCTTGCGAGGATTTCGTCCTCTTGAAATTTGAAAATATGGCTGGGTCCCGTCGAGTGTGCCGCCACCTGACAGCTAGCGTCTCCCCGCCTCACTGCTGCTGCGTGCTCGGCAATTCGCGTACGGAGTAATCTCCCGGTTTCTCCGACGTAGTTGCTTTGTCCGCAACTACACCAGATCCGGTAAACGACTCCGGACATTTCCTGTCGTGGCAGTGGGTCATTCAGTCTCATGACTTGTCGTACGATGGTCGCCTCCTGACCTTTGTGCAACCTCAACTCCAACTGGAGTGAGAAGACGACTGACAGCTTCCGAGACGTTCTTCACATAATGAAGAGCCCGCCAAAATTTGGGGCCGGTTGGATTTGGTCTCTGGTGTCCTTTTCGTATGCACTGGTGGATAAAGTTGCGCGGGTAACCCTTGGCTCTCATTCTCCATCGAAGATATTGTAGTTCAGCAATCTTGTCCTCCATTTCAATGCTGTGCGTCTCAACGCGCCAGTATAGCGCCCTTACGTAACTGCGTTTGTGACTGATCGCGTGGTTGCTATTGAAGTTCGGTATTTGCGTCTAATTTGTCAATTTCCTGATCATTTTGGTTTTTAGGCCACCACAATCTTTGCGCCAGACGAGGACATCCAGGAAGGCCAGCTGGTTGTTTTCCTCCTCCT
>CACRXP010000791.1:230607-260187 GCA_902702965.1 Spirometra erinaceieuropaei
TCCTCCCCCTCCTCCTCCTCCATCGTAATGGAATGTCCGGGAAGACGGTGTTGAGATGTTCTTTGAAGGTCAGCACCTGATCCCATTCGATGACGACGAAGGTGTCATCCACATACCGAGCTCAGGATTTCGGTCTGTGGTGTCGGAAAACCAGCGACTCCAGCCGTTGTAGGACCGCCTCGGCTATAAGTTCCGAAATCGGCGAACCCTTTGGCGTTCCCTTTACCTGCTCGTAAATTGTTCCGTCGAACGTAAAGTGCGTCTTGAGACAGAACTTCAGGAGTTGGTTGATTTGGGCTTGTCCGAAGCGATGCTGCGTTCCGTCGTATTCCTCTCGTAGGAGTAGTTTGATCGTCTCGACTGCCAGGTGCTGCGGGATAGAAGTAAAAAGGGACGTGACATGAAAGGAAACCATGACATCGCTTGGCAGGAGACGTCCTCCTGTAAGTTTCTCCAAGAACTGCGTTGACGAACTGATCGTGGTGTCCGAATCGGAGGTCAGAGACTTGAGACGTCGGAAAATTATTTTGGCGACTTTGCTTGCTCAACATCTTCGCACAGTTGAAGGTCCTTAAATTATTAAATTTCGAAAGACCCGCTATAACTTGCGGATTTCTCGTGAATAGCTTTCATGACTGATGGTGTAACTGTCTCAAGTTTATGGGAACGGGACGCTGTGGGGCAAAAACAGTAACACGTTGAAGACGTCTATCAACTGCTTCTTCATCGAACAGCCAGTCCCGGTAACCCTCTCATTCGTCCGGCAGATCTGCTGTTCCACCGCTAAAGTGGGCACAGAAAACTTGGAGGATGACACCTTAAGTCACATGAAGGAAGATCAAGTAAAACGAAAAGCGTCTTCACGGGAGACCCATGCTGTTGTCAGCAAAGTCCTTCCATTTTGGTGGCCTCGCGAAAACGCATTAAATCTTGGTTCGGCACAGTTCGAGATCTCTATGCATACTGAAAGACGAGAGCGACTGAAAACCCCACCACTCTGACTTAAAAGAGGCTTTGAGCATAGTAACAGTGATCAAAAAACGGAAGACCCGTTTTTAAGGTGCTGTATTTGGTTCCGACTTCTTAATGTCCTGATTTCGCTTACCACTTTATTATCACCTGAAATTCGATCTTGGTTGTCATTTTTGTTCGTGTTCTTACCTACTTAGATTTGAACCGTAATTTTTATTGGTTTTCCGTTATCCCTGAATGCGCGTTACTCAAGTAAGCAGGTGTGTCCAACCGCTTCTGTTTTATCACTTTAAATGCCTACTGATAATTTACTAGTAGCTATCTATACATCATTTCGGTCGGCATACTTTCGTGATCGGTGCCAACTGCCCAATACACGAGGGTTGTAGTAACTCTTTTGGCGTAACGTGGTTATTAGTTCCTCGTATTTATCTTATTATTTTCGGAGGCTTCTAAGTCAGAGTCCAAGTAAAAGGGAATGGGTCTATTCCGTTCGACAAGCAAATTTATCTAAAAAAGCCATTTAAACGACACGAGATGCGGCTAAAAGTTCTCGTCGTACTTCGACTCGCCTATTCGAGACGTCAAAGTTGCAAAGATTAATAGTTTTTTGAGAGTTGACAAAACAATGGGAAATCCACTCCAACAAAGGTTTTAGCTACTTATACCTTAAGAGTTAACCGAAAAGGATGCTCAGATAACCAAGCTTTCCCATAAGTGACCTATGTAACATCCGGAACTGCGCTGAACAGTGGCCCAAATGTGCGAGAGCAGCCCCATTACAACGTTAGCCTAAGTTTACAATTTCGTCCGAATTTAGTGAACGTGGTTGAAAGGACCTTTTGAGCCAAGACTCTTGATGTGCCGGCTGTTTCAGACAAATCGTTGTGAGTCGAACACTAAAATTATAATGGAATTGTTCAGACTTTGACGTCTGTTACTTGGGATAAGGATATGTAGGTCGAAAACCACTCCACGCAGCCGTCGAAAGTTTGCGAAAAATTGAGCATGAGCTTTTGACTAATTTGCTCTTTGAGTCTTTGAAAGTTGTGTGCACCTTTTTAATTGTTGACCGATTGCGGACTTCGACAGCAGCTTTCGACTACCCTAACTAAAAGAACGATTACAGCAAGGATGTGTAAACTATAAAATAGAACGTTCAGATTCTTCACATGTCAAAAAAACAAATTCCGTTAAAGAATTTGTTGTTTACCGATAGAAGCGAACAGGCGAGTTCCAAGAAGCAGTTCAGAAGAAGAAGATGTGATCGCTGGAACAAGAAGTCAATTGGCCTGACGTTTCGTATTCTTACTTGACTCATGATCGGAGACCGTCACAGATAAAACGACCGTCCCTGATGATGGGTTTGAGTGAAAATATGAGACGTCGGGCCAATTAACTTCTTGTTTCAGTGTTCGCATCTGTTTCTTCCAAATTTGTTGCTTATTGTTTTCATACAGCCGATTCAAAAAATCGACTGGCAGTATTTTGGAGGAACCTGCTGGAGGCATACAGGTTATTTCCCGGTGCACTCAAAACAACTTCTGCCCATTTTTGAATGATATGCATGCCAGTATTTCCATTTATATACGAGACCAATGGTAATCAAATGACTTCAACTAAAAAAGCAAAAAAAGACGGTCAAAGCCTGATAGTAAAAGCTGAAATATGCAAACAAATCACCTGGAAAACACATGTAGAGGAGAACTTGTGGACCCATTGCCTCGCAGTTTTTTGCGAAGCAACTGGTAAACTTCGTGACTGCACTTCTAACTAGTATTTACGCTTCAAGGTCAAAATGCTCATACAGTGGAAGGAAGCTCTGTTGAGGCAGAGCTTGATAAATATGGGAACTGGCAGAGCCGGTGGTTAAGACTCGAAAAATTGCTTCTGTCTCGAAGTATGACGACAGGATTGTCGTGTAGTTTGCGCTGCCGGTGGGCGTAGCTATGATATTTCACCAAATAGAGCATTCGGAACTAATTTTGGGATTGGCCGTTCCTGGTCAAGGCAAAAGTTCTCCGATTTTGGGTTTTTACCTTTCACAGTTTGCCCAATGAAAATTATTCGTTTATGAAGTATTTTCTACCAGCTTCCCGCGTAGATCGCTGCTAAGTGCTCTGCGTATGGTTTGGATTTCATATCTGCAGAGGATTTTTGAGTGAAACCATCTGTTATTACGAACTTCTTATATTTGGAAACTTATCGCAATCCCGACTAATTGTCATTTGTATGTGTGTCAATGAATACTCAGACAGGGACGAAGGCGGCGAACTATGCAGACTTTAATAACGCCGTAAACTTCGTGATATATCTCTCTTTTGTGAGCGGTCGTTATATGAAACATGCAGCTAGATGTGAAAGCGTACTGGGTCAGCCAAACTAGATAGGCAGTTAAGGAACAAGAAGTGGTAGACAGACATTGCGGTTAGGCCTGGCGCGAAGGCGGTGTGGGCGAACGAGTTGTGATTATTGCGAAAAGTCGTAAAGCGTGATTGTGGCTACACAGCATGGATCAAAATTCAGTCACATGAGGAGCAGAGAAACGGGGAGGGAATGGTGTTGAACCAATTAGTCTACCTGTTTGCACAGTTCCGGTTTTGTTTTCCGTATCGTTTCGGCCCCCGAATGGGGGAGAAGACCCCCAACAGTTGCCGAAAATCGGACTTTGAACTCCGCAGTTGGAAAGCCGAGTCACCTGGGACTACTCTATATCTCTTCGTACCTTGCTTTCTGCTCTCAGAGGTCGTCCGTTTAATTTTCCTTGGCTGCTATCTTTGAAAAATTCTTGTTTTATTAAAAGACACTAACCATTTGCGGCTTATATCGCCATTAAAGGCAAGGGTCAATTATACGCGCGGGGAAAGGAAGAACTATGGTGAACTGCCTACAATATTCCTAAAAGTAAGTGCTATTCAGTAGAGTTTTTGGTCGGCCCTTCGACAGCAGGATGCCATTCGCCGACCTTTACCACTTCGAGGAGCCAGCGCTGCTGAAGTGTCCACATTTGCCTACTGTTCTGCACCCCGCGCGTAATCCTTAGATGAGAGGAATGCTTATTTTTCAAAAAGTTCGGCATGGAGAGCAGTCATTTAGCGAGAAATACTCGAAATAAAGTAAAGCAAGAGTGTTTAAACGCCAGTGAATTTTTTAAACAATAGTTAAAATTTTCTTACTCCGCGCATATACTTTATCCTTGCCTCATTAAATTTTGTACGTTTCGCCACAGATGTATATAGCAGAGAGGAGGGACGACAGAGAATGTGGGTAGATTGGTATAGTACTGTTTCGGGCTTATCCTGCCCGCATTCAACCAATTATTACCCTGACCAGCAGCTGGGACCAGAAACGCAAACATGAACACAAGTGCACCTGGCGCAGTTAGTCTGCTACTGGGGTCTACCATGTGGGTCATGAGCACTTTATCGAACCGAAGTTCATCAGTGCCTCGCCACCTGCCATTCTCTGTCTCTGCAGATCGGATATTTATTCAATCAGGAATGGACGCACACCGATCTATTGATCATCAACGATGTGGGCTCGGCCCCAACCTATTCTCACTGAGATCGTACACTCACTTCCCCGTCGGTCTGATCGGTCGCTTGTGAATCCATCACACTTCGATCAGTGGACCAGTGTCAGCACTCACGAGCTACACTCGCCGCATTCGCCTCCACTGTCAACGCGAATTCACTTACCGCATGGGCCTTTTTGATCAAATAGAACAGCAAATTCACCGCAATATCGATACACCAAGCACTTCCAACAACTCTCTCATTTGCCCTCTACAAACTCCACATCCACCAGCTGGGTCGCCACTAGCGGCACAACAACCCCAACCTACTGAGCATCTCCCAACCAATCCTGTCCTCACTGTCATCGCACATGCGCATCAAGCATCGACTTAGTGGGCCACTTGCGAATCCACGGCACAGAAACTGGTGAACCAGTATCTAGAACACCGGAACACACCCGCCGCCATCACCCCAAATACCCGCATTGTCCTCGCACATTCAGTTATCGCATGAGTGTACTCGGCCACATGCGCCTCCACGAAAATCTGCGTTCACTCCATCACACGTTTCCCCGTTAACACACGCACCACACATGAACATCGCCGATGCCACACAATGCAGAAATCTACCACGTAAGTGCGAAGAATATTGTTTGGTCCCTTCTCCATACGGCTTTTCTGGTAGATATGAGATCTGAGCACTCTACCTTCTGCGAACAAATTCTGGTGTATGTGTGTGAGTGTGTGGAAGGCCAGGGCCGTTTGTGGCACTTTCAGGCGAACCATTCTTAGCGCTCTTAGCCACCTTTCCCAGTCTCGGTATCTGTTGGTTGACCGACGGTCTTAGCGCAGATTCCTTGCTATAAGCAATTTGATGCACTTGAGACTATCACGGCTCGCTAACACCATTGCTTGGAGGGCTGCTAATACTGACGGGATAGGTCGGTTCACCTCACAGGACGGAAACTCAAGCTGCAATGGCACCTTCTTGATGTGGTTTCTACGGCATTCTTACTTATTTTGGATCCTAGCCCTCTCCCTTTTGCTGTGTAAAACCCTGGTCAACTTTATGTGGTGGACCAGAAGTCTGGCAGCACGCTTGGGTGCGGGTTTTTCGCCGTGCCAGTCCCCTGCGCCCTCTCCCGCCTCCGGCCTTCTTGAGTGTCTCATGACATCGGGCCCAGGTGGAGGAGGAGAGAGTACGATATATGCAACGCAAGTATACTGTTGCTATAAAATAATCCACGCGCAGGTCCCCATCCCTGTTCTCACCAGTTCTGGAGCACGCGATGCACATCGTCATAAACGACGATCGAACTGTCGTATATTCCTTAACACAGGCAAGGACATGTTGTCCGCAAGGCCTGATTTATAACTGAGAGGTGTGGAAATGGACTTCCAAACAAACAGGGAGGAATCTTCTTATAGGAAATTATTTAACCAGGATTACGATATACGTGTACGGTAAAACAACATTTCCATTCTCTTCACTGCTTATGCAATGAAACTTATTCCGGAAGTAAGCTGAGTCCATCACACAATCAGATGATTGGACATGGGAATAGGTATCCCCCGTAATACGAGTGGTCTTGTGTTAAATTCCACTTTCTCTTTCCTATTCCCGTGTCTTACTAAGCAGATAAATAGAAACGTAGTGTCCCAGCGTGAAGGGTTTCATTTCTTGTCAGGATAGTCAACGCTTGTAGGAGGTTTGTGTCTGCCTCCTTGGATCTCTCTAGCACGGCGTTAGTCGGCTCTCTTGTCTTCCACATTTTCAGCAGAGACACATTCAATTAAAATTGCTGGCGATGTTCATTAATGACTACATTTAAGCTAGTAAGTCCCCACCCCCGAAAAACTGCTCAATATGCGCGGGTTCAAATAGGAGAGTTTGAGTCCTGCTATTTATGTTCTACTAACGAGTATTATTGGCAAACATACTGTTGTCCACTGGATTTATCATGGTTTTGGAATACCTTATTCATCTAGTTTTGACTTCCCCTGATGGATAGTCCTATAGACGTATAAAATTTAAGTAATTTAGACGACACTATCTTCGCCCTACTTTGAAGTTTCGTTGGCAGAGACCTACTTGGTCATTTTGAAGTTAAGCCGGGGGCAAGGAGAAAAACCTTGTTTATCAGGCTAAGCCGATTAAAAAGCGTCCTAACTTCCGTGGTAAGACCACCAACCGCTTAAATTTCGACCACCAATATAACTCAGTTTTACCGCCTGCTGTATACGATGCGCACGAGATTTACGAAAGCCACTTCCTGGTTTCGGGTGAAACTGTCTCCATGCTTTTTGCATTGAAAAATGAACCCTTCGAGAAAGCTATCCTTCGACGCTAAGACTATGCAGTATTTTTGCGACGAAACCACATCTTTTAGCCACACACACACAGGTCTTTGCGTCACGGAAAGTCCGCTGCTCTGCGGTCACTGCAAGGTAAGAATGCCCACCCATTCGCAAGCAGATTTGATTTTACAAATACTGCCCTTGCCTCCTTCACCCCCTTCACTATCCTGCGTCTGTTCCCTGTGGTCTCGTCCATTTCTTGCCGCCACAAGCGCCCTGCCGCGCACATCCGCGTACCCGCACGCAGAAGGTGCATCAAACCCTGCTGAGAAGAGCGCATTATCAATTCGGACGCACAAACGCATCCACTGGAAAGGAGAGGGCAACTTTCGGACGTTAGGGGAACAACCCACCTCGTCCCGCCCCATTTCTCCAAGCTCGAGGATTTGACAGATGCCGTTGAAGTCTGCAAAGGAACAATTAACTTCGTCCTTCTTGGCCACTTAAACAGATGACATATACACGTGTGTAAGTGCTAGCACACCTATGCATTTAGGCATACTCACTGACTCTTAAGATTTGAAGCTAATGCATATGCGCATTGGTGGGTGTAGAAACACTTTGGGGGGGGGGGGGGTAGATGACAAGGGGTGGACTCAGTGCTGAGCACTAGTTGGTGTATTTTCACTGGCCCCCACGTAATTTAGGCGTATTGGGCTCTTTGAAAAATTGGAGCTCATCTTGTTGGCTTGCAAATTAATTAGACATAACCACTAAGAGCTCTTGCACTCTGCCTGTCCAGAGTACAGAGGTTCCTCCACCTTGAAGTGGGGGATTTAGTGGGCCGAAAAATTATAATTTATAGGCTGTGGGCCAGAGTCAATCTAAACAGTGGAAACTATACAACCCACATGAATTATAAGACACTTATGCACCATGTTCACCTTTTTGTCGTTTGGAGCAGACACATTTTTTGAGAAGTAAAAGACCTTGACTTACCCCATATTATAGACTGAGACGTAAGAGGTGTGTGAACAGACTTGCAACTACAATTTGAAAGCACTATGTCGTGTTTCGTCGTCTTCTTTGCTGTCACATGAAGTAATTGCAAAGATCAAGCGGGTTAGTGGCTTTCTAAGGTTTTGAGCCTGTTCTATGATTTGCATTGCAGTGTTCAAGTTGAAAGAGAGCGAGATATGGGCTTTTAACACTCCGTCTAGAGTTATGACATGCAAATACGATGGGTGTTGGAAAAAGGATTCGAGATCAGAGCTAAGGAAGACCAATTCTTCCCAGGACAAAGAGGAGAGAGTGGTGAAATAAATGCACTATGTGGAATTTATTGTCTACTATGCACAGGAGAATTGCCATCTGATCTTGTAACCAAGCTTATGTGTGCCATTAAAAGCGTAAGTTAAGGTTGCACCCGCATCTCGACTTCATCCGGTAGTTAGAACATTTTTAGGGTCCTACGGGATTGGCTAGCTCATTAAAACGGATATTTACGCTACGGGCATGACACGTTACTAATTTTGGAACCGGCATAGGCCGGCCTTCTGGTCTTATTCCTCAACGGCGTACTTTCTTTGTATGTTTCCAACTGCATGCACATCTACATCATTTTGCTGGACATGCATACCCGGTTCGTGATTTAGAGGCTGTTGAACTAGCATCGATACACAATTCTGGAGCTGGCCGTCGCTACCCGAATTCCAGTTCATTACATGTCATATGAAAATATCCAATTCTTGACACTCACGAGTTTACATATTCCTAGTCTTCTTATCTTACGCGAGTAAAGGCTCGTGGCACCAAAACCGAGCCTAAAAGTACGCGTCCTGGAGTCCTCAGCCTTGTATGCGTGCAAATCCCTGAGAAGAGTGCGCGTAAAAGTCGCCTCCATTTTGACAGGATCACTCCTCCAGTGCAACGGGGGGCACGGCTGTAGCCTCAGGAGCGATCTAGTCACCGCCACTGTTGCAGAGGGGTGTGCGTGCGGGTATAGAAACATGTCTCATCTCTGTCCGCCCGCCACCTTCGGCCCCCGCTCGCTTGCTCGCTCTCAAAGACGAAGGAACAGCGCCTGCCGATGCCACCTACGGCGTGGGGTCTCTTGAAGCCGGCCTCCTACACCCCATGCGTAAGCGCGCGCATGTCGGCGGCAGCAGCAGCAGACACCTTGGCGCCGACACATGGCACCCACGTCAGGTGTGTGTGTGTGCGCGCTACGCCAGTGCCCGACACAGCAACTGCGCATCACACCTCAGAAACATCGTGCGCGCTCACACGTGTATGTGCGATCGTGACAAACACACAAACCACACGCGGACCGCCGTCACTGCCACCTTGGACATCTGTAGCGGCGGTTGGGAACCGGGATAGTGGGGGGTGGTAGGCCGGATTTGTTGCGTTGCTTGTCAACGGTCGAAGGAGTGGGATTGTGACCCGGCCAAGAGCCAGATGAGGAAACACTGCGGCTCAATAAATGAAGTCCGCTTTCCCTTCCCGCTTGCAGTGACAGGAGTCGTTTCGGTAGGATACTTGTCACCGAATGTAACTCCTGATTTGTATATTTCGTCTGCATTCTCCTCCCCCTCCTCCTCCCTGTCCCTGGCATAAGTGAGGCTAGCTAAAACGATATGCTATTTGGCAGAAAAATGTGAGGACTTATGGAGTTGGTATTTTATTCAATCAGCAGTTCTAGAACCTCTTCCTGAATGCTGACCTCAAGCACAAGAAGTCTGCTAATGGCCTTGTTCAAATATTTTATGGGGAATTTGCATATGCCTCGAACGTTTTAAATCCAGTTTTTCAATTTACGCATTTAAAAATGAGTTACTCCCCTTTTTGCTTAGTTTGATGCAAGTGCCTGAAGACGAAATCTAAAATATGTGCGAGCACATAATTCGGTATATTCTGAATCAAAATTTTACTTTAATCAGTTGTCAAAGTCGATTGGCATGTAGTTTAACTGTAAATACATGTAAGAATTATAAGGTATCGTTTCCTGATTCGGGACGTCTACGTCCATTTGAGAAAAGTAAATTCGGAAGAATTATTGAATCCAGATTGCGAATGTTTGGTGTATTTTAATACTTGCAAATTTCAATCAAATTTCCTGAAAATAATTGAGCAAAAGATACTTTTTTAAGGAATTACATATCCTTCAAATATTTACTTAGAGGTAGATAAGGGGTTTCAAAATACTTGCCAGCGCCAGCAACCTGCTCTTTCAGATTTTAGCGAAGATTTGAAGAAGCACTTCCCCTTGACTGGGTAAAAAGTGTCCTTTGCTGCATTCTGCGTAATTAATATGACTGCCTATTTGTGGACACTAAACTCTATCTAAAAATGTATGCTTCTGAAACAGTAATTTTTTCTTCTGTTTGCAGCTGCACAACTAGCTGAAAACACGCGCGTTGTATTTGAAATTACGCCGCGTGCTCAAATCTTTGAAATAAAGTCTGGAAATTGGATTTGAGCAAAAGCAACTTCACAATGCTGCTTTCTCATCAGATGGACCAATTTCAACTTAATTATCAGAACTCTTCGACATAGTCTTCTATGGCCTTTCTGTGGGTTTAATTCGTGAATTTCAAACGGACCATTTATACAGAGTGGGGGATCTGGGCTGGAATCCAAACTATCCATGTATGGCAGTGGATATTATGAGGGTATTATCCTTGTGTTTGCTGCGGCCCCTGGCTATGTCTGATCTAAGGAGACTCCATTATAAGCGTCGGGCGAATTTCTTATACGGATTACAACAGCCTTCAGATTGCTTACTGGCAGTTATTCTCCCACAAGGCTTTGGTATCTGAAAGTTAGCCAGAAGGCAGCAGTTAAAAGGGTACTTATCTAATGGCGGTTCCTAATTACCATGTCACAAGGCCATCGTCGGAGCTGGCTGATGTTGACAGATAAGTCGAAAAATGGTCATTTCGGATCTCCTTGCCTTTGTCGGTGATAGCTCTCTGTCCACAGTTACTACTTCTGTAGCCTCATCTTAGAGGTGTAAGGCTCTTTTGTGTCAAAGGTCGTATTATATGTCTTTGGAAGTCATTAAGTCACTGGAATTTCCCAAACGACATTCTCACATATTCAAAGGAGATCAATCTGCAAAAAATTGGGTGGTAAGGGCGCAATATGCGACCCCATTCAGGAAACAAAAACCAGATCATCGTAGCATATTGCGTCCTCGCATTTTCTATGATTGACGTATCAGTGTTCTCATAGCTATGTGGAATGTAGTCTACTTCTTTTGTGAAAACATACTGGATGAACTGCGGAAAAGGCCTCTTTTTGCTCGCACTATCAGATGTCTTGGTACCATCATCATTCCTCGGAGATCGAGTTCCTCGTACGTGTGCTCTTTTGCAAGTAGCTACGGAGAAATCTAGCCGGAGGATGCAATATGCCACCTCAGCCTTTATCCGAATGTTCACATGTTATCGCGCTCTTCATTTCAACGTTGGGATCCACCCATGAAATTCGTATTTCACGGTGACCTGGTTTTTGTTCTCTGTGTGGGGTCACATGCTGCGACCTGGTCAATCGATTTCAGTCGATCGACCGCTTTAACAGCACTATTTTTGTCAAATCGCATTGGTGGAAATTTTCACTTGCTTGCCGTCAGCCACTTTTTAAACGGGTCGCAATAATTTAGACAACTATTGTTTAAACCAATCATTCTGTCGTCCGCGCATCGGCCAGTGCTGTTTCCTTGACTCGGCCTGCTTTAGTTATAAAATGGAGCTTCGCCCAAAGGAATCAAAAGGACTTTGAAGCCCTAAACAATTCTGTTTCATCTTAGGGCTTATGTTTCAGTTGGGCGACGTGGTTCTCCAACTAGGTGTTTATCATTTGCTGCTGAAGATTGTGCAATCTTTTAAAAGTCCTCTCTTTTTGAAGACTTGGAAAGCATGATAATTTTTGTTAAGCTGGTGTAAGGGCTGCCAACTCTGCCTGCGTTTCAAATCAACCGACTCTCTCGGGTTTGCGTACGAAATCACCTCAGCATTACTAATATTGTCGGTTTGCGATTTTTTAAATTTTCAGGTTCCTACGAAGTTTGCATTGAAGTTGCTGCAAGTGTGAATGGGCGCACTTTAATCATATGCATAGGTCCTCTAGAACTGTTTCCTCCACGAAGGCGAGGCAGAACAACGACCCCCCCTTATAATCATAGCAAGTAGGAGTTAGGATAGTCCTGTTATTCATAAATGAAGACTATTTAGGCAAAATAAACAGTCATTTGGGAACCCCAAGGGGAGCGAGTTTCCGTGGACATATTTTGTCGAGAGCTGTTACTGAACGCGATATATTTCCTGACTGCGAACAGTTTGAGTTTTGTAAGTGATAAACGGTTAACGCTTACAACAGTATTCAATGCAGAGTTTCTTCTGGATGTCTTTGAGGACATTGGCGATGGTGGCGATTTAACATGCCCTTCTGAAATCACAGTGAGGCAAGTGTGAACAACTGTTTCATCAGAATTAAATTTAAAGCTATGTGAACTTTGCTGTTTTTTTTTCGCATACTAAAATCAAACAGCCGCTCAGTTTACTGAGCGCTTCTAAGCAGGAACAACGATGACGACGACGACGACAAGAACAAAAATAACACCCCAAAACTGCAACATAAAAAAACTTTTCGTGTCACATTTGAGAGCTCCACTGTTTAACATGTCGTTGTCTATGGTCTTGTAGATTAATCAGGTCTTTGGCAGTTTCCTTTCTGCTTTATTGCACGTTGACACAATCCATTGCTTGGGATAGAACTAAGGAAGTAATCTGTCCCCCCACGTCTCCCAAACTAAGGTTTGTTACTATTTTCTACGCCTGCTCTGCGGTCATTCTAACCTACTTCATTTCGTTGCATTCGTCCCCATCCGGTAAGTCTATGACCTTAAACATTCACAGACATGTGTTGTAATCTGGGTGGAACGACGCAAACTAATTTTCTGAATTTCTTTCGTCAATACACCTTGCGAAACAGACCTACTATACTTGCCCACAGATAAAATTTGTCCTTCCAGTGGAAAAGTATATAAAATCCAGAGTGGAAAGCTAAGCACAGATATGTCTCATATATACTTTCTTGGAATGCATAGTTTTTTATTAAGCCTTTATCAATGATCGCCATTGGGATGGCCTTCTCAAACTCTCCGATGTCAGTCCTTAGGATAAAAATTTGGTTACCTTACCAATGTCCTCCCTTCACGGTCTCTGGAGGCGACCGCGGTCAGAAAACAGGATGAGATTCCTCACTCCCCTCCTACCTTCGTCGACATCCGCGCGCTTTTGGTTTCACAGGGAAGCTTTAAAGGTGAATGGTGTCTTTGGACGGCAACCTGCTCCGCGGAAGCTAGCATATAAAACCCGTACTAGGATGTGATTAACAGATCTGTTTTCTATCAAGGAGTATGATAAGAGTGAAAACAAAATGTCAGCAAAACGAAAGCAAATTCTTATGCGGTAGGGAAACTAGTAAAAAGGCTGCCACTGTGGCCGATGCTTCCGTTGCGAGCAGTTGTGTGAACGCTGTCACAAAAAGGGGTTAATGCATTAATAAGAAATGAGAGTAAAGGCGCGACTGCCCGAGCGGTCAAGAACTGAGGTAGAAGACGAAGAGGGGTCCGAAAATTCGAGCACAATCAAGCACCGAACACACGTCGGCTGACAGCTCGATTAATGTTTCATTTGCAGGGAACGTCACGAGTTGGATTCGGCCGCTGTCGCGAAGCCGTCACGGCAACCGAAAAGAGAGTTCTTTGTTCTTTTTGGATACAGGAAATTCGAACAGTGTACATTTCCCCTCCCTCTTCCAACTGAATGCGACAGCATTTGTTATTCAGCCCCTAAGTGGAGACGGCAGACACTATCTTGTCGAAATTGCCTCTTACCACGCCTAGCCTTCTCTGAAGTAAGCAGTCTGGGTGTTTTTTCTCGGTTACAATGCTCACAGAGGATAAGATGTGGCAAACTTAACGCATGAGGTCGACAGTGTCCAAAACTTAGTTAGATGACAATCCAGAGATCCTGTACGGAGTAAACAATGAGAAAACGGCGTTTTTGTGAGAACAGTGAGAGATCCGGTTCGCAGCGACTTGTTAAGAAACCCTTAGTTTTCACCGAGAGTACACTGTGCTTGTTGCACTCCTCCTTATATTCATTTCTGTTTTCGTGCAGATTACCGTAAAGAAACGATTCGCTGACACGCAGAGTGCGTGTCAACACACGCAGCACTGGAAGTAGTCAGGGGCGACTAGTTATAATTAGAGTTTATTTCTTGACAAATCTCGCGGAATCACTACAGTTAACTGAAAATTTTCTCTTGCTCAAGTATATTTCGACGCAGGAATTTCATATCTGGCGTGATAGCGTCAGTTGCTGCACTCAGCAATTTGCAGAAGGAGTTGCCCACTCAAGAAAAGCTCAAAATTTGGGAATTCTTGACTGTACAAGTGATGATAAGGACATCGTCCTAAGCTCCTTTCGCAAGTTTACTTAAGGAAAGGCGGGCAGCTTAACCCGGGAAACTTTGATCGCACAGAAATAATTCCTTAAGCAGGAACACCTAGGAGCACTAAATGGAATCGCGGGTGAATCCCGTCAGTATTAAACGAAACTCGTGCTCATTGTGCTTTTGATGGGAAAGGTTTTGCTAAATTGGGTTGTGATACTGTGTAACAGTCCGCATAATCACAAGGCACGTCCTAAGCATGCAGATAGTAGGCTGCATAAAAAATCATGCTGTGGCCTAAGATTTCCAAAATTACGAACGCGTTTTCAACTGAAGGAGATCATCCCTTTAATAGACACATTTTGAAAAGGCGTATGATCTGACAAAAGAGCGCAAGAGATGAGTTTGCCGGGCAAACGTTCGACGGAATACTCTTGAAATTCTGTAAATACTGAAATTTAATTTTTAAAAAGCAAACTTATGCAGATATTTTTTAGGAAAATGACTCAATTACGTGGTCCTAGGGATATTAGACGGACAGCCATCGAGTTGACCTGTATGAAGGGGACAGGAGAAATACAGAGCGTTTTGAAAATACCATTCCAAAATCTTCGGCAGAAACGTCGACAAAAATGGATACGCGAAAAGATAGCATGGAAAGATGTCTCGGAACTGTGCTTCATGGTAATCAATATTAATATCTACACGCTGTTCTTTCTAGTCGAACCTCTATCTAAGATGCTGGCTTATACTTTGCGAGTTTCGTCATCTACCGTAACCCGTTTTGTGCATCTTTTCCCGGCGAGAATTTAAGCAGACAGTTCGAACAATAATACTCAAGCAGAAATACCTATGTCAATAGTATATGTGCACTGCAACTGTACGTCTATATTAAATTCAGCATTTTTCCGAGAAATTCTCAGAAAAGACGTTACTTACGGTTTTTATAAGTAAATCAGTGCCCTTTGAAACTAATTTGTTAAAATGGGCAATATTTGGGTTTTTAGAGTTGTGATTTAAGGTCACCTCGTAGGTACCTGCTTGAATGATTTCGCAAGGTTATATTTGCAGTTGTCCGGAACTTATATATAAAATGCTCTTCTCTCTTCAGAAATATCTCATAATTCAATTGAATTCTGGATATCCTTGCAGGGCAGCATGAAATTGGGAAATTAAATAGCTGGCGGCGAATATGTATGTCAAGCAATTTGCAGATAACCACACAGATAAGAGCCCAGGTCACATTTCTACAAATCATGGAACTGATAAATTTTAAATTAAAATGTCTTCATATTCACAAAGACACGTTGCAAGGGATATAAATGAATACAAAAGAGAACGCTCCTTTAATTCCCACAACAAATAGGCAATTCCACAGAATTATAGGAAAGGTAATGAACAAAAATGAAATAAGCGGGCAGCTGTTGGGAAAAAGTTTTGTTTCAATAATAATCATGTATTTTCGGCTGACTGGGATTCATCAGCGAGACTGTCGAGATAGTTGTGGGTATTTCTGTTATAAAACCAACATACCGCGGTGTATAATATAACTGAATTTGATGTTTTATATTCGTCCGTTATTCGACGCTGCCTAGGTTTTAACATGGTACATGGGTTTCAGCTGAAGGAACCCGCGATAGTTTGAGGCAACTAGCAGTAGAGGGTGAAAGCCCTTCCTCATTAGAGGTCACAGGTTTTTGTGGGGCACATTGAGAAATTCCGGCATGTACTACTGTCACTAACAAAGACCGTATTAGAAATCATCGGGGCATTTTCGTCGTCCGCTGGGAGACCAGTCAGCCTTATGTACTGCGAAGCACATTTTGGTGCGAGACGATGGTGAATGCACTCACTTAAGTCACTTCCACATGAGTAACTTGTCGAGTGTTTTCATCGGCGGTCGTGGTCATCGGTCGGATTAAATTCAAATCTGTCGGTCATAATCTTCGTAACGAAAAAGTCTACAGTCAGAACTGATCATCCAGTAGCTGTTTACTTCATTTAAATTCGATCCTGTCTCCTGTCAGGGACTGCTGATCCTTGTCGTTGGGTCAGAAGCGGCTATCTAGTAAAGATGTAGAATAAAAAGAGCGCCTAACAGCATAAGTGTGTACATTCCCTCTTTGTTAGACGTGGAACCATTTAAGTCAAGATTGAATACGTGCGACCTTGACTAATGACAACTGATTACAATGCATCAGCGCCTCTGACATGTACTTCTTCTTTTTGGTCGGCGACCAGGCTCTGGAACGCAAAGTCGACGGACGGTCTTGTGGGTTAAATGGTTAACGGGGACAACTGATCGCGATAGTGTTTTTAACATCGATATCATCTTTCTAGATAAAATGTTCGTCACTTGACTGAAAACCTTTAGGGGGAAACGAGCCGTAAAATAAAACGAAAGCTCCTTCCTTAAGTCGGCTTGAAGAGCGGCAAACTGCATTTTTAAGCAAATGCATACCAGAAGGCTTTTATCAGCTTACGCTTGTATCCCTCGGATGCCCTTTAAGAAGAGATGAAAAACACACAGACCCTCTGAAAACTTTAAAAAGGTCTTACACATACAAATGGATGACCAATGAATATCATCAGTGCATTTGTCAGGGCAGGCTAATTCAAAACCGGCCTGGAAGAAGCAGACAGTCCTTCATTCTTTTGCTACAGCGTAATTGCATAATAGCACATAAATTAACAGAACAATGTAGAAGGGTAGTTAGAGAAAGTGAACTGATAAACTTGTTCGAACAGCAGCCCCTATTTTTTTAACACAAACCCAAGAAATATATCAAATTATGGTAGCACCCTTGGCCATTTGATTCGTCAAGTACTACATTTTCAGGCAAAAAAGATTTGATCGATAGGCTTTTTAGACTTAAATGTCTGATTTCACCGAAAATGTTCTTGTTTAAATGACGTGAGACTGGACACTTAGTTTTTCTTAAAAACTATGTAATACTTTAACAACCTGCAACTTCAAAGGTAAAGTTTTCTGGAACACAGTTGTTAAAATTGTTTTGTTTTTAGAGGAAACATGTGTTTTCCCTGTTCTGCCTGTCCCAGTCTAAGGTAGAGACGATGAGAAACTGCAGGTATTCCTGCTGTTGAAGACGTACTTCTTGAGCCGAACGGAATCTTAAATTTGCAGGTGACATGCAGGTCAACGTGGAAATATATTTGACATTCTATCTGTCGCGAGTGTTCTTTTTGATGTGAAACGTTTTCTACCACATTGCGTATTCGGAGGAAAGCAGCTTGTGGAATTATAATCGTTGGCGCATGTTACTTGTGGCGGTAAGGCAATAAATTTAAACCTTCACGTCCTTTATTATGATGAGGGTATTTATTCTCAATATGCAAACATCACCCTCACTTCTGCGTTGAGCAGGTCTCTTGGGCTGTCTCTTTTCTCTTCTTTGTACGTCTTAATCATGTCGTCAACGCTAAGGCAATCGCCCGAAGGCAGTTTGCATGTCAACCTCTTCTAGCGTTCCTGTCATCTTTGGCCATTTATTACTCTGTCATCGTAATTAAAAGCCCGTACATAGGTGCTCCGAATTTCGACGACACTTCGCAGTCAGTGCAAGTCATAACAGTGTGAAGGCTAACGTGAGCGCATAAATACGGCTCGTCGTCTCCCACCAGAGACGCTGAAGCTTATCACGGTACATGCATCTCTTTCGACTTCGCAACTTCTCCTTTTGTTGCTATTACTACTACTGCTACTAGAACGCTAGCACTTTTGGCTTTCTGTAAATCGAGCACTGATAAGTCAGTAGTTGCCTCCCCGTGTGAGCGCGACATGGGTGCTTCCTAACGGCAGATGCAGAAAGTTTGATGCCACCAGCAGAGGAAAATTGGGTGGGTGGGGGAGGGACAGGGTGTACAGGCTATGGTGGCCCACGTGGGGTGAGAGTGAGACGCGAAGGGACGCCCTTCACAGCCAACTCCCTCTCCCCTCCAGCCTCGCATAAGGCGTGGCTAGAGCCTTGGGGAGCTGGGCAGCCGACCGAAGGTGAGAAGATATGATAGTGTCGGCGATGGTCCAGATGACCAGTTATAAAATCAGCGCCTTGTCCCCGCATGCATAGCACATAGGCACATGGGTGTTTGTGTAGACAAGTCTGCATTAAGAGAGTGGCGGGACGCCTTTTTGCACGGGTCAGGCGGGGTGGGGGAGAGTGGAGGCGAATGGTAACATCGGAGACGCGCTGTCCCCTCCCCTCTGATGCATATAATCAGTATGAATGTCGCGCGCACGCTGATGATGCAGATAAACGGTCCTGACAGGCCCCAACGTCCAGCCCCGCCTGGAGTTGTACTCACGTATGCACTTAGCTAGGCAGCTCACATGAAATAATTCCTCCTTAGGCGTAGTGTAAAAGAAAAACAATCATGTCTAACTGCATGCTTTCGTTCGAGGAAGGCGAAGTGAAACTACATCAAAGTCTTGGGCGTGTCAAACACTGAGGGAGTATAACTTCATTCAAATACATACTTCCCTACACTTAAAAATTCATGCGGCTTACAGAGCTTTCGGTAGTCACTCTCCTTCTGCTCCTAACCCGTGAAAATACTGCGATCCGTCCCGGAACCCTGGCTACTACTTAGGTCAACTGAGAGACAGCCAAAGATTGAGGGTTTTGAGTTTTGTTGCAACGGAAGCCACAATTTCATTTGCGCAGTTAGGCATTTGACTTAAGGAGTGTGGGAACATGATAAACGAAACCCCACTAGAGAAGTCTGTGATGTACTCGCAAAGTTAACCACCAGAATCCAAAGAACACGACATACGTCAGTTAACTAACTGAAATTGCGAACCTCAGCAGGATTCTATTTTTGGTTTGTACAGATAGTCTACTCACATTAGCTAATGTATTTTATTCTGAAGAAATCTGATAAACACCGTCAAGGCAAGATCAAGAAGGCAAAATCTCAAATCGAACACTCCTGTAGACGAGAAAACTCTAACCATTTTCTTAATGAGGGGAACAGTCACTTCAGACTATGCGTCCCTTTAATGGTACGACCGTCGTTAATGATGAGGCCTACCACGCGGTAGGCACAACCACGACTTGTGCGGAAATTTGTCAGTAATGAATCAGACTTTCAGTGCATCTGTCTCATTTTTCCTTTCTTTTTGTATCTCTCTCTTTCAATACACACTAACTCCAGATGGCACGATAAAGTCAATGCCACCGACGTTAGTTGTGCACACAATGACTGACGAGGCCAAGGAGTCATTCTATCCATGCCACATAGGACTCCGATCTTAGATACACATATAGCAGACTTCATTCAAGGGATGCCTCGAATCTCCAGCAGGTGAGCATGCTATAAATGTCAAATTAAGAAGAAACCATTGAAGCCCGACCCTCAGTCCTGAGTAGGGTCAAATTAATTTGTCGGATAGAAATGTTGCAAACTACGGCTGCTGGTGCTTCATCCTAGATTGGAAGCGCATTCATTTATTTAAAATGTGGAATTAAGCAATGAATTCGAACTGGATCGACGTCATTCTCTTCCCTCTCCTGTATGCCAGTGACATTGACCAGTCAGCCCGCCTTGGAATGGCACTGAGCACAGTAGCCGACATGACATAGTGGAGTTAAGACCTCATGGAAGTGAGAAATGACATAAAGGTCACAGTATGAAGGATCCATTGCAGTTCGACCCTCATTCCAAAGGAGTAACAGTTCATCGTATCAACTGTCAACCTTCTAAGCCGTAATGACCAGTCGTAATGGCTGCAAGAGTCCCGTACTTAATGCAGTATGGAGAAGGCTGAATTAGCATTTGGCAATAGTTAAAGATTTTGGCTGATATTGAAAAGCCCGAGTAGAGCGTGTGATAAACTAAAGCGACCTCGTTCTGGCTAATGTAGCAGCAGTGTTGTACAGTGTATGCGGTCGGCAGTAACCAGATAGTTCAAATCACATTTTGGGCTTAAAGAGCTTCCAAGAAATTTTAATTCCGCGAAGTGCATAAGCAATACTAGTAGTGCTTGCAAGATCGGAGCACACGTCTGTTTGGACCGTGCTCAAAAGACTATTAACTACTAACTATTATTTTCATTTGTAGAAATGGGTACTCCTAAGATGGTCACTGTTAAATTATATTTACTCGGAAATATATTCCTTACTAATTAATGACGATAAAGCTCGTGAAACTTCCAAATATCAAAGTGATTACTTATAGGCCCCCTCCGGCAGAACATGGAAATAGGAACGCCCCGTAATACAGCTGGCTTTGCGCCAAATTTCAGAGGAGTTATTGTTAGGGTTAGGTCAGATTTGGGTGTAAGGTTATGGTTAGGTAATGGTAAAAGGCAAGCTTAGGGTTATGGACGAAGTTAAGGTTAAGGCTAGTGTTAGGGCCTGGACACGGGAATAGGTACCCGTCCTGGAGTTTGGCTTAAGGTCTTCGGTACTACTGAAGGAGGGCAATTTCATTGCCTTAACCTGCCGGCAGAGGAGGGCATATAGAAAATCCTCACCGAATAAATACTATCCTCATGCGTTTTAATTAATTAGTTGGTTGTGAAAACCCACCTCTCAACCAGTGACCCCAGGCCCGTGTAACAGGGGTATAATGAAAAGAGGGGTTTTACGGGCGGGGCGTCAACGCGGGGGGGGGGGCGGGGAAGGAAATGAATGCAAAGGAACATAAAAACGAATAGATTCTCGTTGAAATCCCCCCCCCCTACGCCCTATAAATATATATATTTCTAACAACGGATTTGTGCGCGTTACTTAAAAAATCACCAAAACCGACGACCAGCAAATAAAACGTATTTAACTGAGCCAACATCTGCAAATTTGGCGCAGATCAGGAACCCATATAAAAAATAACCAATGGAAGAGAACAACAGCAAGTGTCAAATAGTACAGCTGGAAAAATATACTGAGAAGTAAGGTGATGCACACTTGCGTTAGAAGGACTATGCAAGTACACTCTAATGAACAAGAAGAAAGTCATATAACGCTAGGATGAAGGCCTGCTGGTGTTTGCATAACAAAGCAACTTATCAATTTAATATAAAGAATTGAGGAAAATAAAAATACATATATGTAAACGCTATATACAATAAGGAAATCCGTTAAGAAACAAAGTAGGTAATAATGCCTATTTATAGGTCAGAGAAAAGTCAGACAACCGCAGCTTGATTTGTCGGAAGCGGAAGAAATAGCCAAAGCTATAAACGCAGAGAAGGTGGTGGAATACAACCGAATAAGGGGGCTGCCATCTAGTGTGGCCAAATGCCAATTTAGACGTCAAACGTATCGGTATTAAGAACTTTACAGTCATCCATACCAAAAATTTTAAGGATTTGACCACAAGAAAGCATACCAATGTGACTGAGACCTATTGGAGCAGACTGAAACGGTAGCTGCCCAAAGAAGGCCCGATGCTCAGTCTTACATTATCGTCCACGTAAACGAGTTTCAATATCGTCTGCGGTTTGGCTTAGACAGCGATGGCCCAAAGCAAGCGCGAGAAATATTCCTACCGCCTATTGTGGAAGCATATCCGGTGCAATAGCTTCCTGAACAAGAACCTGAAGGAATTCTTCCTGAATACAATGTAACGACCACTTGTGTGTAAATTTTTGTGCATAAACTGAACTAAATTTAGCGGTCTTATTATTCGTTCTGCGGGGAACTATACACAAGTATTTTTGAGGAGGTAAATAGGTCACAGCATACGTGTTAGGCAACAGAAATCGTTTAAAGAATCGAGAAAGCCAGGCGTTCATGCTCTACCCGAGACAAAGTAAATCAAAACGTAGCGACTATCATTACAGCACGCGTTGTATGGTGAGTACCGATATGGCCCAAAAAGGTTGAGCTAGTCTTTTGAAAAGTTAAATAGGTCACAGCGTATTTGATTGGCACAAAAAGGAACTCAAGTGCATTCCTTTACTAAAACAATTGTAGTAGTTATTAATATATATTCAACCCGGTAGGGTAACACATCCTATCTTTACCAACGCCTTTTAAACGTTTTGCACATCATTGTTTAGGGAGATTTTCTGAAATTATTAATTTATGGTCCAATTTGTCAAATATTTTATTTAAAGTCAACAAGAGTTTCAGGACGGCATTTCCCAGAAACCACCAGAACTGCACACAAGTTCTCGAAACAGTCTATAATCAGCATCTCGGCAGAACAAGTGGAGCAACCATTTGTTATCTTCTGTAGAAACATTTCACCACGATATTCAATCATTGCAGCTACACGAATATACAAGTGAACAAACTCTGTTGTAAAAGTTCTTTCACAATAGTCTGAACATGGTTAAACTTCATAAGTACCCTTCTCACTTCCTGTTATTGGACGGTGCGACTGCAAGAGGTGCAACTCGTCCCTCCCAGTGTGGTTTCGGGTAGTAGCCCGGTCATCGCATATAAAGGGACAATTTCATCCAGAAATATTGTGTCAGCCTTTAAATAGCGTATTTGAAAAACGTGAAGTTAACCCGTGGCAGTGCCCAGATTTTAAGACACATCGTTACCGGAAACCATGCGGAAAAGACAGAAAATCCCTGGTCATCTGTGAAATAATTGCAGATGCATTACACAATAACAAAATTTCGGGGAAATAAGTGTTTTTCTGCTAACATTTATGTAAAGTGAAAGAACCTACAGTGTACTCATACTGGGGTTAGATAGAAGTAAATAGTACGTTGGTATTCCAGTTATTGCAGCCGGTCTGTGACGCTTCAATCCATGTAAATTGTCCACTAACCAATGTATAGTTGGTTTTATGCGCGAAAGTCATTATCGCTCGTATATCGGACTTAGAACCGGGTCCTCTTCGAAATATCCCGGAATTTGTCACCGACTACAAGAAAGCTTTCTCTGCAGATCGTGGCAAATCAGCCAACTGTGTCCTATTTTTTCGTTTCGTGACGAGATTGCAGGGTGGTAAGTAAAATGACTTTTGTTGGGTGAAATGGCGCATGTTTTTAAAGGTCAAAGAAATCCGTCCTCGATTCATTGGCCCTCTGATGACATTTACAGAAGAGGGATCGAAAAAAATGGGTCCATACATGGTTGGGGACAGTAATTTTCTTAAAAAAACGTAAAAGTAGCTAGAAAAGCGCCGCAAAAAACCGTTCATTGATTAATCTACGTTAACGCAAGGTCCCAAACTTAGGAGCTGAACCACCTCCCTATAACTGATAAAGAAGAATACCAATCCATGAAGGTCAACAGGCGCATCGAAATTTAGGCCTTTTGAAGCAGTCAAATGATAAATGAGAATAGGGCAGCATTAAAGAGCTTCAGCTGGGAGAAAGTTGTAAAAAATTAATGAAGATACATACAAAAACTAAACTAATTTTGGCTGTAAGTATTTTCTGAATGAACTTGTGAAAATTCACGTTTGAGGAGAATTCATTGTTCAGTGTTTTGAAGGGGCCTTTATCGAACAGCTTACTTCCTCCAAACATAGCGCATAAAATTCTTCCTTTGTCATGATTCTATTGAAGGTCGAATCCATAATTAAGGTCCTTGAAAGAACGTTTTAATATGGTCAGGGCCCGATATCATCAAATGTTAGCCGAAATTCTGAAATGCATATTCGATTAAGAGAGATTACTTAAGTGGGGTTGTAATATTGATAATCCTGCGGCATAATGTCGTAGTGCTTTTCACGCGCCACGATAAAACATGTAAAGGCACTTTTTAAGTCTCCCGCGATAATAGCTTTTATTAAATAAATGACCCAATAAGCAGTTCGCATTTTTCTATTGAATTTCGCCGTCCTTAAAAATCAATTAAATTTCATAGAAGACATGCATAAAGTTTTTTAATGCACTTATTTGGCATCCATTCACGCCATCTTCTAGTTTTATACACAAAGATAGTATACCTCCCCGCTTTAAAAATGTTTTTTTATTTCCAGAAAAACTTTGAGCTCAGTCTGTGTTTGCACTTGCACTTAGGGTCTTCAGTCTACTGCTTGCATACTTTCCGTGTTGCAAAGTGCATTCCTGTAAGATGTTAGGTTAAAATCAGATAGGCCTCATAGAAATTTTAACAGTTATGGAGTATCTTATATACTTTATGAGCTGCGTTATTCGGTAGATAGATACGATGCCATTTCAATCGACATTGCACGGTCTTAAAAATCTCATAATTATTAGGCTTTTTAAAACAGAAAGATACATTTTTTCAGGTATAAAGTTTTAAGACTTGGTACGCTACCAACCGAATATAAGAGGGAATAATTTATGCATGCTTTCTATAAAGCGTATTTTGATTTTTAAGGGCATCGGATTTCAATGAAAAAAACGCATACTGCGTAAACAGCTTTTTTTTTAACAAAAGCAGTTACGGCCACAAAAAATCACATGACAATATTCAGAAGACCAATTGGCGAGCATATGTTTGCTTTCGATACTACAGACACCTTGGCTAAACCGCCTCAGGAACCTTCCCAGCAGCAAGGTTTCGAATACTATTCTCTGAAAAGAAGTGCATAAAAGTGCCAGCAGCCTGGAGCGTCCGGAATGTTACGGTATTATGCTGCGAGATAAACAATATTACACCCTCCACTTAAGTAATTCTTCCTAACCGATTGAAAGTTTCAGGACTTCGTTTAACATTTTATAAGACCGGCTACTGGCTGTACGACTGTGAAAAAAACTATTTACAATTTGAATACTTTATGGGATATTTGCTTGATTGTTTGTTAAGCCTGTCAACGAGACGTGCCGATGCTTGTCGATTGCTTCCAGTAGTTACTAGTTTCAGGCTAACGTTTTTATACCAATATAAGCAGAATTTGAAAATATGTTTGTGGAAACATGCATATGGGCCAATTTGAGACCCTCTGCTTGCCAACGCTCAAATAAGTCGCCGTTTGAAAATGTCAGAAGTCAAGTTTGTAAAAATGTATCTGTCTTCACTAGATATGGCGCGCAGCAGCTTGGTGATTGGCGATGGTAATGATCATGATGGTGTTTAGGTTACTAGTGCCTATTTCGACTGGCGTTTTCAATGAGCCGTTCGATACCACGCTGTAAACTGACGAAATTTCAAGTGAATGCGTCCATATACGCAGTCCGAATTCGCAACAGCACGCTGAAGGCTGGGCTCTCCGAGGCAGGCACAAATACAGTTCAGTCCGACACGCGTCTCGGTAGAGTTTACAATGGCCGCGTAAGATGCCGCTGTTGTACGGAGTGCCGGACAAGAAAAGAGTTTAAACCCTTCCACACCGACAGGGGCTGAAAAGACCGTGAAAGTGGATTAAGGACATGTTGATAATTTATTCCCATCAGACTAGAAATTGTCACTGTCGTCCGAAGTCCCTTTGGGTAGAGAAGAATACTGCATATCAGGTTTACACCGGCAAATTCTGTGTCACGAGCGGGTTGCAGGTAGAAACGTATTCTATCAAAATTGGACTAGAAATATGCCTGATAAAGGATAATGTCTGGCTCCAGACCCAGAATTCTTGACGTATTACTGCCACTTTAACATGATGGTTGGGAAAGGATAAAGTAACGTGTAACCTACCCACATTTTCGGCGCCACTATCGTCAGGGGCAAATTAAAGAGGTGACTTCTAGGTTATGAAGGTGTGACTACCGGTGAGTAAGACTTCAGATTCTGGCTTTTGAGAATCAGACGTCAAATTCGATTGGGCTTCTAGCTGATAACCGTTGTCAATTTGGTAAATTATTCGGTATTTGCAAAACTTATCCGCTGTTTTTTTAGGAAATTAGGTGATCTGATAGCGATTTCAGTTTCAAAAGCTGTTTATTGCAACTGCGAATTATAGGCAAACATTTATAGACTTCACAAAGTATTTCTGGTGTGGACATTTCAGGCGTTTACAGGAGGAGTAGGAATTTCTCTTCAAATATTAATTCATTTGGATCAGTACCTGAGGATTCTAATATTCTCCATTAGCGAACATCTACATGTGCACGTCTTTGGCTTATTTTAGCTAAGGCAATGTTCTCCATCAAGCTGTCACGTCGGCTGTTTTTGACGATCATTTATGAAAGGCCATCGGAACGTCACAAATGACAGCAAAGGCATGAAGATCGGAGATGAAGTTCTACTTAGGTCAGATTTTCTCAGAGGGCCTATTGACGCGGAACAAACGTATACTGTACATAGCTTACTTTGTAGATCACGACGTTAAACTTGATACTAGCATAAAGACCTATGATCCGCATTCGGAAAGACAGAAAGACCGTTTTTAAAGCCCGCTTGTCGGTGGACGGACAGTAAAAGCAGGAAACAATAGCACGTTTCCCCACTTTTGAAAAGGAAATAAACTTTCTACACGCACGTCACTTTAGCTCACATGCCAAACAGTAGGCTGAGCTCTTCACGTAATCCTGCCTATCACACCCACCCCCAAAGACAGTAAATGACGGAATTAAAATTGCGAGGGACAAGTAATTGTTTTAGCTCGTTCATGGAGAATAGCTGTAATTAAGCGCTGTTCCTAAGTTACGTCGAAATACAAAATTATACACGTTTATCACCCCAAGTACTTGTTAATTTTTCCTTTATCATGAGGTGGTTATAGGTTTGTCGGTTAGCCAGGTACCATATCAACAGCCATTTCATTACAACCGTTCAGGTAAAGCACAGTGCGGTTTGCACTTGTTGCAAGTCAAAATGTGGACTTGAAAATGTTGCGAAAAATCATCCAACAAGAGACTCCTGATGCTAAGAGAGTATTATGCTAATGTGCCCTCTAAAACGGGCCACGCGGGAGTCCTGATGGACGAACACGGGGTCCAAACCAGGGTACAGCACGCGTTATTTGACCCTGCACTCTTAACAAATGCCTTACATGAGAAGGAAGGTGTAGTGGCACGCTTAAGGTGCAGGTTCACGTCGCGCCAATCGCCTGCGATCGATCTCGCCCCCCCGGTCATTTTGGACCCGCTATGACACCGTGCCCAGTAGGGTAAGAGAGAGGAGGGGGCGCGGAAGATCCTGCGCAAGTCTACTACCGCTGTAAATTAATTCACATGTTAGTCACCGCTCCTGCGTCCACCCTAGCTTAGGGCACATGGTGGACATCGTCGGTTACGAAGGTCGAACCGTCAGAGTGCTAATGCAGATATTCATGCTTTCACTAGGTCGGGATAAGCAAGCAGATACATGTCCGTAAGCGCTGATAGGACTCTTGACGCATCGCATTCAGAAGTAAGATATGGCTATCATTTATTGTAACGACACAGAATAGGAAACCGCAAATAGACTAAAAGAGCAGCAATAATTCCCAGTAATACCTTTTCGCTTTCACAGAAAGCCTATATCGAGAATTGCGATGGAGCATGTTCACACATCGGTCCCCAAACGCGAAATCAATATTTCCAAAATGATGGGCATGACAACTGCAACCGGGGGTAGTCATTTCAACCCCATATCCTACGAGGGCTTGTCGTGCTTGCTGATGGCGGAGGCAGAATGTTCCGATTTCTCTTTCGCATCTCCCCCTCCCATCCCATCCAATCAGACACTCACCCTCTTCGGTCCACATTGACTGTACCAGTCGAGGCATCCAAATCAGCTGCACGTAGGCGCGTAGGGTTAGCATAACGCCGAGTGTGTGAAACTCGAAGCCACACCTGAGTGCACACGTCCTGCCTGCAGGCATCTAGGAAGTAACGGGTGACTGCATTCATCTGTGACGTTTAACTGCGACCTCGAGGATACCAACCCACGCCCTGACTGACGCCATCTCGGATGCAGATGATTCCCGGCTTTTGCTAATGTGTTTGGCCAACAGGCCTAAAGGCTGCCTGTCTTCTGAATGCGGCTTTGGGGATTTTCACAACTCTAAAACAGTCCAAAGATCCCACGGTGTTGAAGGCACTCAATGGGTACCTACTTTGTAGCACCAAGCTTGCGGAGGCGAAAGTGATGGCCAAGATTATCGGGGACTGTATTGAGATAAATGAGTATCCAAACCATTATTTGATAGTGCTGCGTCGTATTCGTACAGTTATTACCACAGAAACCCTGAAGAGATACGCTGAGAATCAACTGGAAAATACCCTCGTAAAGATGGAGGAACTTGAGCGTCAAGTATGCCAACGCACAGCCGCCCTAGATATCCTGACAGATGAGGAAAGACACGAATTCGACATCTACACTCAGTTTATAAAAAGAAAACGTGGAGAGACAAAAAAAAATCTGCGCTTCTTAGAAGTTTGTAAGAGATGAAACCGCAGTCACGTTTTCCGAAAGATCCAGCTCGGTGCGTACACAACCACTCTTATATGCCACTTGATAAAACATCACTTGAGGCATTATCCCTTGGTTCTAAGTTTTGCATACCTCGTCGGAAATTCAGTCAGTTAGAATTGGAAACTCAATCCGAGAACCTCTGAAACTAAACCTACAGTATATCGCCTGTTTTCGCAGACAGTCTCCGACACTTTAAATCAACAATAGTGAATTGCAGCTATAAATACCTAAACAAAGGGTCAAAAAGTCGAGAATTGATTGACAAAAGCACACGTGGAAAAATTAAAAGAACCTTGGGAGAACGAAAAGATCTTGGTAACTAGACCTGACAAAGGAACAGCCGTCGTTATAATGAACATATCGGACTACGTAGCGAAAATACAGTCCATATTATCTGACCAGAAGAAATCCAGAAAGGCAGACAAAGAAGAGGATTGCACGGATGTCGCAGAGGCAAAATTGACTGACTGTTTAAGAAGGCTCCACACAGAAACCGACGTTTCTGCCCTCCTGAATGCTGTAAACCGAGCACATCAGTCGATCAAATTCACGCTGGAGATGGAATCGGCCGATTCGCTTCCTTTCTTAGATGTCCTTCTAAACAGGAGATCTGACGGTAGCATCCGAAGGAGCGTCTATCGGAAGAAAACCTGGTCTGGAAAATACACGAATTTCGCTAGCTTCGTACCTCTCCAACAAAAACGGAATCTAGTCAGGTCTTGGGCACAAAGAGCTAGAAAAATTTGCTCACCAGATGGTATCGAGGAGGAACTCAGAAAAATCCAGGATTTGTTTTGTGAAAACGGATATCCTGACAGGTTCATTGCAAAGAACCTTGCCGAACGACCAGCAAAACCCACCACACTGACCGCCGAAAAGAAAACTTTGTTCTTCGAAGTCCCTTTCCAAAGAGACGATGCGAGTAAACTCCTAATAAGACGCTTTGACAAAGCTGTCGCGGGCCTTCCCAGCAGCAAGGGTTCGCATATCATTCTTTACTAACCCTATTTTACCCGGAGAAGGCAAGGATAGGCAGCCACCTCAGACCGCCTCAATGTGCATCTACTCATTTACTTGCTCTTGTGGAGCAGGTTATATTGGTCG
>CACRXP010000792.1:0-13876 GCA_902702965.1 Spirometra erinaceieuropaei
GAGCTTAAGAATGCCAACCACACCCTGAAATGAAAGCAGCCGACGCCGATCGCTGGCATCCCACACGACATATGACTTAGCACTTGGGAGGTGCCGCGGGGCGGGTGTGTATGAGAGCGTCTGATGACTTCATTCTGAAACGAATGCATGACAGCAGTCAGCATAAATCAGTATTTTTCAGCCTTTTCTGGCATGGGTTTGTTAACTTTAAGTACAGAACACTGGTGGGACTACCAAATAGGCTTCTCAGGTTCGAGCTACTCAGCCTTGTGCACATAAATAATAATCCCGCTATAAATTGGAATCTCACATCTCCTAGTGAGTGATTTAAGGACAAGTGGTTTTATTAAATTTGGAGAGCACAATGCCATCCGAACTCTCACTGTTCTTATTTCTCCGACCCGATGCAAAAAGTTGGCAGAGAAACATGGCTTCCCGACGGGTAGGGCGAAAGTAATCTAATGCTAGCGAAAAAACAAGTATTCCGGATTTTTCACAGAAAAAATTATATTGAAATGGTGAGACTATCAGCCTAGGTTATCAAACTTAAGTGGGAAACGCTCCCCGTATCATTTTGCCCAAGTAGATGGTACGTATTGTGTAGTTATGACGGCTTATACCAGTTTAATCGTAATGCGACGGGTCATGTGGACGAGACAACTCCAACCTCTTAAGTTATGTGGGTTTGTGAAAAGCCCCATACCTCATAAGGGTTGGTTCAAACTTCTAAGGTAACAAGCAGTCGTCAGGTACCGTAGTGTTGAAACGCAACATCCTATTCTGAATGGGGCCAGCGGATCAAACAGTATTTCCCTGAGATTATTTTAACAGCATCAACAAAAGGAATTGCGGGAACAATTCTAACACCGCTTCTCCACTGTTTAGGAAAGTTTACGCCAGGTGTAATCGAAAAGTCGACTTTGAAAAGACAGTTTTGTCTGAAGAGTGGAGAAGCATGCAGGTTAATATGATCCTCCCGGCTTTTGATGTAGAAACTCCACCTTACGGTATTCAATATAAGAGGTGCCGTGCCAAGTTAAACTAGCCAGACGCCATCTTGTAATCAAGTACCTAAAGCGTGCTACTTTCAATATGTCAGTACGGCGTTTCGATGTTAAATGTATGCGTGGCAATGTAACTGGAACGGAACTCTAACCGCTCCCGCTCAGATTAGGATCGCTCAGTAACCAAAACTGTGCCAAACGTCCCAACTCCATAACACGATGCGTGGATTATCCATGTAGCACATGGTCCCTGTTTCAAAAGACCAACAGGTCGTGGTGTCTGGCTTGGGCAACCAAAACACCTCCTGACCCTGTTTTAATTATACGCTCATTAGCAGACCACTAGGCCTTTCCTGACCCAGAGGGTAATTTGTTTGGTTAAAAAATTGATAAGTATATGATTCATTGTTATCGTTTGTTATATAAGCGTAAATATGTATGCATGTACATATATAAAAGACTGTACACGTTTCGGAGAGGAGCACACGACATCCAGCATGGAACAGAGTCGTAAGAACAGGGGAGGCAGTGAAAGACAGGAGGGGTGGACTCAATAAACCCTCACCCGCTTTATTGGGGGGTCCTCGTCATCCTGGTAAAACAGCTGCTGGGACTGGTTGCCAGGGTCAAGTGGCATGGCGACAAGCCTCTGGCGTTGGTGCTGTTGCAACATACCAGCAACTGAGTGACTCAACTTTGGTCGCGGCAGATCTTCCTCAGGTGTGGGCGCGGGTGGATTTCGGAAGTAGCGCGAGGCCAGAGCTGAAGTGGCGGTACCTCGTTGATCAGGATCCAGACTCAACAGACAGTAGAGCAGAGATATCAAGTCCTCGCTGGCAGCGGTGAAAATCTGGTTGAAGGGCACCGGAGCTCGAGGCTCAAAGCTGATGTAATTAGGCAGGCGGCAGACGTCAGGCCAGGTATCTTCTGACGGTGTTCCGGTAACCTATGTGAAATTTCAATCCGCTCAATGCCGTGAAAAGGCCTACTACTACTACGTTCAAAACAGTGACCCAAGATCGCTTAAACAAACTCCCTTCTGTGAATGAAAGTTCAAGTGGGAAACTGACCATATGTGTACCTTATGGATAGAAACAAAAATCATTAAGCAGATGTAAGGTTGCTTCTAATCGATTGTGTGTGTAAACGGCGTTTATATCGAATATGGCCACCTGTTTCCTAGTCTGCATCGTTAGATTTTAACGTCCTTTCATGCAGCAAAATTTCTAGAATCGGCACTGGTTTTAAGGCCATTTTCATTGCCAAAAATTAAAAGTCATAATTTATGTGACCTTGGCCCAGAAAAACCCATCTACAGGCGCTACCGATTATGCTTGACCTGTTACAATCGGACTGTGGAAGGAAGCGACTGGAAACGCTGACAATTAGTATAAAAAAATGAAACCGGCATTTGCGAAGAATCCATCGACCAAGGAACCGACTGTCTAAGGTTGAAAACAGCTTTTAAGTATCCTTCCATAGCATCGTAGATAAAAGCAATATCTCCCAGAGCTGTGACTGACAAAGGTCAGGAACAGTTGGATAACCACTCTAGGCTTAATGAAGGTCATCAATTAGTGGTGCCTCAAGCTCCGGTGTTGAGGCACCCGTAAACGCCTAAAACCCCGAAAAGCCTACAGATGCAAAAGACAGTGATAGTAGCAAAGATGCGATAGCCAGATATCATAAAACGGGAGATGGGGTTTTCCACAGGCCTTTAGTGCACATCAGCAATGTTGATTATGGGTGATCCCAAGCTCCTGCCAGACTTCAGTCGGCATGACCCCCCTTATCGTCTGTTGCGATGATTGGCAGATCAGAGGGTCGCACGTCAGGTCGGACTTCGCCGTGGGTGTGGCCTCCTGTAAAGTGACGACGAAAGTCAAGAAAATCGTAGACGGCTAACTGAACAGTTGTCTGGTGGCGACGCTTCTTGCAGCCGCCCTGTCATGTGATACTTATCCCACTCCTCCCTAAAGCTCGCGACGAACTAAGTCTGCGCAGTTACACTATCAGCGGCACGTGGATGAATCATGTTTCGCAGCAGGCATCCTGGCGCCACAGCCGAGACGCCTTTCACGTATGCGATTCTCCGCTTTGGCCTGGGCTTTTCGGTTTTCAATTCCCAGACAGTCTCAATTTAAACTATCATTGGCCTGCTGAAAAGGCACTAGGGGGGAAACGACTGTCAACCCACAACCCGAGGTCCAATCGAACTCATGATGCACTGCCCCAAGGTATTTTTTACCATTAATGGGGTCACAGTACATTTTACCTTCTGTTGACAGAAAAGGTTAAAGATATGTCGACAAGGCGGGTTTCGGATCGATTCAACCTGACAGGCATGACAACGCTCTTCCACTTAAGTCACGAAATCACATTTGGACAAACTACAGGCAAGAACATGGGTTTTCCAACTTGCGAGTGGAATTCTTGAGGCTGCCATCCAAAATCTTAAAAAACAAGTATTTGAGGAGAATAAACCTAAACTTTTCGACGCAGTGTGCCGATGACATCTTTGTCAATATCAACCAGGACAGGGTGGGGTACTCTAAAAAGCAAGTTAACTCGAGCACCACGGGGATATGATTTAGAGCAGACAAAATGTGAAAGAGTCTCCTTCCTATACATCCTCATTCGCTGACAAACTAATAGATGACTGACGGCAATAGTGAACTGGAAATCAACCAACGCCTTGCCAAAGCCTCCACAAAAACCCAAAACGAAGTTGTAAACATGCTTCAACGATGAGTTAAAGTGTACTGGACCGTGTCAGCGGTAAAACGGGACGAGATCAATCATTTTCAGGGGCTTTTCAGAGCCAAAAGATATCCACGAACATTAGTTGGCATGTATCAGGGGTCCTCTAAGGGCGAAAGTTCAGAGAGCAGTCAACTCAGATCATTTATACGCATTCCGCACACAGGACTTTCCATTCTCCGAGGGCGGGCAGCTGAATGCGCCATGTGAAATGTCAGACCCCAAATATACCTCTCTTGTTAAACGCATTTTCTTCTTGAAACTAAGCACTCTCCCAACTAATTCTTACCGTCTTGTAAAAAGTATTCGCCAATGAGAGAGGAAATCGAGAGACTCATTAAAGCCTCAGCGAGTAGAAACTTAGTGGAACTGATCAGAAAATCAGGCCTGTGACAACAGTGTGGGCGGCAACTAACCTCGAATATCTTGGCCAGTTGCGAAAGATCGCAGTCCGCCGGGAAGAGAGGGACACGCAGAAGAAACTCAGCAATGATGCAGCCGACTGCCCACATGTCGATGCCGACGCCGTACTGTGTGCAGCCGTAGAAGAGTTCAGGTGCACGATACCAGCGCGTGGCGACCTGATGAGTCATCGGCCGACTTGGGGAGGCTGCAAAATGTCGGGCTAAACCAAAATCGCCGATTTTTACGACGCCGGTGGAACTGAGGAAGAGGTTATTTGGCTTGAGATCACGATGTAGGATCCATTGTGCGTGCAAATATTCCACACCCTTGAGCAGCTGAAATTGCAATAAAGCCGTTACTTAGGAAGAAAAGGGTAGACAATTTTACTTTACAAATGAAAGGTAGGAATTGTTGGGTTACGGAATTATGACGAGGCTGTGATGTCGCCGTTTAAGATAAACCACAGCGGTTGCAAAATAAGTAGTGTAGTGTACCCAGGGCCAAACCCTCTGAGATGTAAAAAGTATAGTCTTACTGGTCACATCCAGCGGATGGGATGTGGTGGTTGCAGGCATGCAATTTGATGCATTAAGGCCGTCCGATGGCGTATGTAAAAAACCGACGCGACCGAAAGCATGCCTGCTGTCCAGGTTCTCACTTCTGGGGATATTACAACGACTAAAAATATTGGAAGCAGGCACATTCGCGTGCTACATGCGTATTAACGCCCTTTCCGGTAGATTGTTAAGTAGCGCCGGCGGCGTAATAACAAGGTCAGGTTCCTTTAACGATCCGACTTCACAACCTTGGATTGCTAAATGAAGCCACCGTGTATAACGTCGTTTTTCAATTGAAAAATAAGCCTCTCACGACTCCCCGCCTTCAACTTCAGGACGTACCACGCAAGACGCATGGTACGGACCAATTTGGCATCTGAGGTACTGAAAGCGATTGAAGAAATTCTTCATAGGCGGTGAATGGGTTTACGCTAACTATTCGGTGTATTGAGTAAACGAATTTGGCCAGAGCGCTTTTAAGGGTAGCTTAGTGGTCGACTTAAATTTCATATAGTAAAATAGAGAAAACATACTTTCAGCTGATGCAAACAAAATCCGTGATGGAAACTCCAGCAACTGCTTCAACCCGGATACTTTCTTATAAATTGGAGAAGAATCACGGGCTCTGAAGAAAAATCAGAGGGAGAGTTAACTCGTTAAGAAAGTCGCAAGCTGCAATTCGTTGCTCCTACATGTCTTGGCTTGTTTACAACGCTCCTCAAGGGGCAGAATTTTGGAGAAATGTCATCCAAAACATCACGGATTACGGGAAATGCGATATCGGGTATTTCGTTTTTGCGGTGCTTGAGAACGAAACCTGAAGGCGATTGCCCCAGTGTGAGATAGTAGTCTACTCAGTCTCGTCATCAACATAAGACCAAAACAGAGGTGGATACCAAGATGGAGAGCACTGTGTAGGCGAATAAAGCCTTTAACAAAATGGGTCAAACTAGTTCCTTGCTGGGGGGGGGGGGAGGAAATGCCTACGCAAACGAAATATGGGCCTCGATCCACCACTTAAGAAACAGCACGCAATAGCAAGATAATTCAGAGCTCTCCTACGAGAAATAAGGAAAGCATCTGCAAAAAGTGAGGGGACGTAACTCGCGAGACGCGACGGCTGATATCTAGATGATTGGTTCAGGATACCTTGCCCTGGGCAACGTGCACTTTGTGGCCTAACGCATGCCGGAAACATTCTTTTTTCATACAAAATATCTTACTATGTTATTATATGAAGGCAAAGTTTTACAAGTTTGGACGAAATCAACGTTGCGTTATATTTGGGCAAGTTCCTAAGTTAATAACTGCCCTAGACCACAACTCCATACTAGTGCTTGTTGCTCAAATTGAGGGTATTAAACTACATGAGGAAGATGTACTAAACTACTGCCGTTAATTTGGAAATCGGCTTTTCGTTTTGCAGAAATCAGTTCCAGCAAGATGTGAATAGGCACGCTATTTTCGGAAAACCAGAAGTTTTGTGGTTTTTAAAGGTTCAAACTTGCACATGCGCAATTTTATTCATCAAAAAGCGGAGATAACGCCTAGGGGCAATCTTTTTTCATAAAATACTTGAAATTTCCAGGCATATGCAAACATCCCATAAATAACCGCGAAATGGCTCACCGACAAGAAGTCACTTCAACTTCTTGAAATTGGGTAAAATGCCTTTTGTGTGTTTCGATTTCTGTTAGTACGTAATTTAAAAACGGAATGCGCACATCGTTCGCCATTTTGGCACTATTTTAATATTCAATTCGCCACTCTGTAGTACATTTTCAATTGTAGAATAGAGCCTAGAAGCAAGCCAAGGTGAAACAGCTCCATTACGAAGAGGAAAGTTTCTTGTTTTGTATGCGGTAGAAGAATTGACAGTAACGGTTATAAAACTGTGTAAGTGGGCAAAACGTTCAAATTTTTTACTTGTTTTCACTCTGGGAAACGATGAAGGAAACGGGCATTCATCGGCCCTAGTAATGCACTTCTTAAGGTAAATTTTAAGCGGTTTTTCAAGTTGAACAAGAGCATATTCATGGTAGGCCCTCGTAGTGAAACTCCATTTCCTTCGGCAATTAGATTTCATGCTCGGTCAAGTGCACAAATATGATTCCTCGGCATAAAGAAAAAATTCGTGAACTCCAGACGTCAGTAAAAGATTTCAAGAAATGTTTTATTTTTAAGATTTTGATAAAAAAAACGACAGAACCTATCGTTTTGAGCACTCAGTTAAGAGCAATGGAAACCCTGAAATATAACCGGTATTCCAGGGACGGCCTGGAACTCAGCGGATTTATCGTCGTCAGAAAACAAACAGTAATTCTGTGGATGATAAATACTCATTATACATAGCAAATGGTAAGCTTATAACTACATCCGCAGTTCAGATCTGTTTTATTAACAAAACGATAGGCGAACGCCTTCGAACTCTCTATTGGTTGCAAAGTGCCCAAGAAAAAGCACGGATGAGTGAAAAATCGAAAACGTGATTGCTTAGATAATTGCGTGCGATAAGAAAGCAGCAGTGTGTTAGTCAAAAAGAGTAAACATGAACGTCTCTTCACCTATTGCAAGTAGAATAACCAAATGTAAGCTCGGTGACCGGCTAAGTGGATGTGTGCGTGGCCGGTAATCGAGAAACATGGGGTGTAGGGTGTCCAGTTGTGCGTTCACGTGATCATCGTAGTAGGTAGCTCGCCTGCTTGCGACAGTTGACTATGCCTAGCGTCCATTAACTGGTACACAAATCTTACATGTGGCTCCTCGAAGCTAGGCTCTGCCCAGCGGCCAACACCCTGGTGACCGCATCGACCGGAATGCCAAACCAGGTTAAGGCTATCCGGGTGTCCCCATACCCGGTAACTCTGTTCCCCTCCCCCTCCTCTCTACTCTACTCTCTTACCCCCAAGGTCAAAAAGTCCTACGACGAGGGCGAAATGTAATCACGTAGGCGGCCCGGCCGATAGGGTCGTTCTCGAACTAAACCAACACGTGGTCCACAGCGCAGTTCGACAGCTGCCTGGGACGACTTGGCAGACCTATTTAGAGACAGCACTGTATATCCCCTGAGGGGGGGGAGGGACTATGAAATGTGTCCTAAACAAATGCTGGATTCACGACATCTGCGCGCAGACCGTGGTTCGCAGACTGATATCTGCGGTCGAAACCAACAAACAAGAAACAATACTCTCACTCTTCCCCCTCCTCCTCCTCCCCTCCGCCCCACCCCACAGGCTGCTAGGGGTTCGCTCACTCTAGCAGCCTGAAATGTTCGTTTCCTTTTAGGCAATCTGCGGAGAAACCGACAGGAACGGAGAACGGAGCCGGTTGCTCGGGAACTGGCGCGCTACAAAGTGAACATTGGTAGGGGGCGCTCACGGATCGTTCTTACGGAACTCACTCATTCCGTTGTGCCTTATGGGCTCCCTCTCGAGCCCGACCAGCAACCGCAGAGCGGCACATCATATAGGCAGAATGGCATTACCGACAAAGACAAGGGAGACTGGAATGGCCATTTCTGGCTTATTAGTCGTCGTCAGCCAGTCATACCCAACCCCGAAGTATCGAACACCCGAGGCTCGAACACGCGACCTGGTAATTAGAAGTCCACGCCTCCAACCAATTAGCGGCTCTGACGTGGTGAAGACCGAATTCTACGAGGATCTGCACGCCCTCCTGACGACTGTGCAGAAGGCGGATAAGTTGATTGTCCTTGGCAAATTCAATGTCCGCGTCGCGACGGACTGCGCTGTCTGGAGGGGAGTGCTGGGTTATCACGGGATCGGCGACTACGACGACAATGGTCTCCTTCTCCTGTGAACCCGTGCTGAAGACTGACCCCTGCTGACCAACACTTCTTCCGCCTGCCGATGCAAAAGAAGTCCACTTGGATGCACCTCAGATCGCGGTGCTGGCAGCTGCTGGGCTATATTCTCGTCCGGCGGCGAGATCGATGGGGCGTGCTGGTGATCAAACCGATCTGCAACCCCGATAACTGGACGGATCACCGCCTCGTCAACTCCAGGATGAGGCTCTATCTGCAACCCCGCAAGATGTCACAAGGTAAGCGACCGCCAGGTAAGTTGAATACTGTTCTGCTGAATTTGTCTGCTCGCTGTTTACATTTCAGCAGTTAGCTCAGAACCTGGCAGACCTGTAAGCCCCGGACGTCAGCGCCATAGTAGAGCCTCGATAGTGTCAACTGCGGAACGCCGTCCATTCGACCGCCCTGGATGTCGTCGGCCGTGCACGTCGTCAACACCAGCACTGCCTGAATGAAAACGACGAAGTCATCAGTAACCTGCTCGCCGAAAGAAGCAGGCTGCATTGAGCCTACCTGGACGGGCCAACCGATGCAAAGAAAGCGGCCTTCAACTAGTGTCTCCGCCTTGCGCAGCAACGGTTGAGAGAAATGCAGGACGCCTGGATGACTAGCAAGGCCGAGAAGATCTAGGGATATGTCGACCGCAACGAATTAAGAAAATTCTTCGTTGCGAACAAGGCGATCTACGGCCGCCAATCCAAAGAACTGCGCTGCTTCTCAGCTTGTATGGATCAGCGCTTTTGGCGGAGAAGTCGCAGATTCTGAGGTGTTGGTTCGAGCACTTCAGAAGCGTCCTCGACCATCGCTCCACAATCTCCGACGCCGCCATCCACCGGCTCCCCCAAGTGAAAATCACCGTCGACCTGGACCTCTCGCCCTCTCCCCAGAAACCATCCGCGCTGTGCAACAACTCTCCAGCGGGAAAGCACCAAACCCCAATGCGAGCCCGGCTGAAATCTACAAGTACGGCGGCCACCGACTGATGGGTCAATTCGCAATGCTATTTCAGGAGGTGTGGGGCTGTGGACAAGTTCCTCAGGATTTCAAGGACGCAATCACCGTTTACCTCTGCAAGCGCAAGGGAACCGGCGACTCTGTAGCAATCACAGAGGCATCTCTCTACTCAACTTCGCCGGAAAGATCTTTGTTCGCTTTTCTCCTCAATCGTCTCAACGACCACTTTGAGCAAGGGTTACTGCCCGAAAGCCAATATGACTTCCGACGGCACCGGGACACAACCTGCATGGTCTTTGCGCTTGCTAGCTACAGAAGAAGTGCCAGGAGAAGCGAAGCCACCTCTGCGCTACGTTCATAAGTCTGGCGAAAGCCTTCGATACGGCGAATCGCGAGGGATTGTGGAAAATCATGCAGAAATTCGGCTGTCCTGAGCGATTCACGCACATGGTACGTCAGCTCCGCGAGGGGATTATGGCGCGCGTCACGGCCAACGGCACAATCTTCGAGGCATTCGCAGTTACCAATGGAGTGAAGCAGGACTGCGTCTTCACGCCTATCCGTTTCAGTCTCACGTTCTCTGCCATGCTGATGGACACCTACCGTGATGAGTGCTCAAGGATACACATCGCCTACAGAACTGTCGGGTATTTACTCAATAACAGGGGCATGTAGGCCCTCACGCGACTATCTACGACTGCTGTCCAGGACCTGCTCTTCGCCCGCGACTGCGAGCTCGATACCACGACCGAAGTAGACATGCAACGGAGCATGGACCTCTTCGCCGCCGGGTGTGCCAACTTCAACATGACAATCAACAAAAAACGGTTGCCTAGCACCGACCTTCACCGAACGCTAACTACAACTCTCGTCGGATCACTGTTAACGACAACCAACTCCAAACCGTTGACAACTTCGCTTTTCTGGGAAGCACACTTTCGCGCAACACAAACATCGACAACAAGGTTGTCCGGCGGCACTCCAAAGTCAGCCAAACCTCCGACCGGCTGCAAGCGTCCGTGTGGGATCGTCACGATTTTCAACTGAACACAAAACTGAAGATGTACGAGGCCGTCGTCTTGATGGCGCTCCCGTACGGGCCGGAGACCCGGTCCGTCTACTGCAGCCGTGCCAGAAAACTCAACCATTTCCATGTCAGGTGTCTTCATCAGACACTAAACCTAAGGTGACAGGAGAGATCCCGGGGGTATGATGGCACACCTAGGTCTAACCTTACGCAGCATTACTCGCTTGTGCCCAACTCCTGCATCAGATTACTGAACTGCTTGAACAGCGGACTGGTGCTCTGGAGAGGGAGAAGAGAGTGAGGTCGACTAAGCGCATATTTCTCATTATATGCAATCTGACGCGCCTGAATCTATCACAGTATGCTAAAGGCCGTGGTTTAGGACGTTGTCAAATTACGCGACAACTCAGTCTTCCTCTCAGGATGGAGTCAGGCTGTAAAGACTCCATATTGATGTGGCCCTTACGACATTGACACTCAGCTAAGCTTCGGGCCGTCCCCCCCCCCTTGTTTCTCAGAAAACTTGATTTATCTCGCGCGGACCAGGCGAATATGGCACGCGTAGACGAACTTTGCCAGTCAATGCGCCCGATCCGGACTCCTGTCTTCTTGATTCCATCTCTCTGGCGGGTGAGGGTGGAGGGAGTGTGACAGATGCGGTGAAAGTCTACAATCACTGTAAACTTCTTCACGCATAAGTCACCGTCCGTACAACCTCCTGTGTGACACACGGTGGACATCGTTGTTCGCGACGGCCGCACTGTCATTAGAAGCCAAACATGAAAGTTTCTTCAGGGGGGGCCCAGGTTGAACGGTCATGTGAGGGGTTACGGGCGGGAAACCCTTTGCCTGGAGACAATAAGTGACAGGGTAGTGAGCAGGAAAAAGAGACAAACTTGTCGATTACCTGGAGGCTCAGAGACTTAATATTGGCGGGAGTGAGAACGACGGTCTGATCACGAATCACTGCTTCGAGATCTGATTCCATAAACTCGAAAACGAGGCAAATTCCGAAGTCTTGACTGAATACATCCAGGAGAGAAAGCACATTTGGGTGACCGATCTCACGGAGTAATTTGATTTCTCTGATTGCCGAGAGATTCATCCCATCAGCAAGGACCCATCGTGGCCCTGCTTTAACCTGCAACATAGCACTGATGGTCGACAATTGTATAAAGTACTTTTTTTCAAATAAAAAGGACAACGCTTATTGTTAGGAGGCAGACGGCAAAAAAGGGTCGGTTATAAGGACTGTGTTCGTTTTGATTATTGATGTCGTCTGTGACACGTGACAAGACGTCGGCGGAACTTCTCGCATCCTGGTACAGCCTTAGACAATGCTAACGCAGCAACAAAATGCCTAATGTCTCGGCTGTTGCAGACATTTCGGGTTTTCAGATGTTTCTACGGAGTCCTCATATGGTTGGTGAGTTTTCCGCAATCTGCAGTCAAGTTTTACTTCTTGATAGACAGCCAGATAATGGCAAACACAAAACCTTTTTACGTCCAGCATTCCGGCTGGTCGATCATGTCTCGTTCTCACAACGGACCGACTCAAGGATTCCAAGGTTTGCAATGTCTTGGGGAGTCCGATCACAATCTGGCGACGGTCCAATACTTTTCCGAAAGGATACGAAGACGTAGTGATATACGACTTAATTTTTGCTTCATGTACTCGAAAGCGGCTCCAAAAGTCTGCAAGTATTTGACATCTTCGATTTGAAGGTGGATGAGGTGCTTGGCGCCCCATCTTTCCAGAAAAAGATTGGGTTGGTATGTATGGCCGACGGATATATTGCTTCGTTCACATTGGTGATAACTTTATACAACTTACTGCACCTTTATAGCAAAAGCATGCTTCCATCAGCATAGACAAGACAGTACCAAAGCCAATGAGGGAGAACTAATCATTAGTCCTTTTGTGCTAGAATTCCTGGTTTAGTGGCCATTCCGGAGCTCCGGTCTTGCTTTCCCAAAGAAAGTGTGCCTGCTGAACCATCACGGTGAATTTCACGCCAGACATATTGTGAAGACAGGGGGGAGAAAGTGGCAATAATCGCAAGATTTCGCTCACAGAGAAAACTCGAAAGCAAATAAAAAGTCAGTCTACCTTTTTGATTGCTACAAGGCATCCTCCTCTTTGTAAATCGCGGGCCAAGAAAACGTTGGCAAACTGACCTTCTCCTAGATAACACACCTTTTCGTAGCGAAGGTTCTTCTGAGTTTCGTCCACAAAGATATCCATCGCTAAAGTTCAGAAATAGGGTGTCATGTTTGCATCATAACGAAATGGCGCATTTGAAATGACCTATTATTTTAACGCTTGAAAATAATGCAATTTGGAGGTTTATGATAAATGCAACAGTAGACAGTGAGAGGGTCTGAACGGCAGCCCAGAAGCATCAGATTTTACTTGTCTTCGAAGAGCACTGCTCACCGTCCAGAATCGTACAGGAAAATTGACCGGACGGAAGCGCGGTACACCCAGGTCTTCACGACGACAATGGCATCACAGTAGACCCACAGGCACCCCCCGAAGACCCACAAAACGCGGATGATGTTGTACACCGCTTTCCTGCTCGTTTGACAACGACTTTACCCCAGGATATTTGGAGAAGTATATGCAGGCAACCACTAATTGCTAGGGATAACTTCTCCTGGCCAAAGATGCAACGCACGGATACTCTGGCCTTTGTAGTATAAGTGGGCAAGCCAACCGGTTTATAAACTTCAGACCGTGGATCTAAATATTGCGGAACTTCACGAATGCAAGAGATGTGATTGGCTCTTCACCGACGCGGAGGGGACACTCAGAGTGATAATGCGAGCGATTGAGATTAGTTAAGTTGTCAGCAACATAGTTCCCATTCAACATCAAACAGTCATGCACTGCAGGGGACCTATCGCCAGAATTGTCGAATAGCGGACATTTATGGGAGCAGCAACTTTAATCCAATAGCTATTGAGATCTTTCCTAGCACAAGGCCATTGCTGGAATATTAAGTCAGCAGATTTCACGGAACTCTTGAAGACGCACGTTGGTGGCACTGTCGGTTTTGGCTAGCAAAGTCCAGCACTTCACACTTTTCAAATCAAGAACAGTGATTCTTGAGAATTACCTGGCCCGGTCCGGTTATCCCAATCACCATCAACACCCGGCAGCTTACAACAGAAGAGTTAGTCCACCATTGGTTGCGGTTGAGTATAAAAGGTATTTTTATCTCGATGAACAGCGACTGAGGTTGTGGGGCAACAATGGAGGCAAAAGCAGATTTTCCTCCCAGGCGTGTGTACACCAGTCGTTCATTCAGTGACTCCACGAAAACACTGCATGATCGGTCCATAA
>CACRXP010000792.1:28807-40468 GCA_902702965.1 Spirometra erinaceieuropaei
GACGACGGCTAATAAGCCAGAAATGGCCATTCCAGTCTCCCTTGTCTTTGTCGGTAATGCTATTCTGCCTATATATATATATATATATATATATATATATATATACATTCCTGAAATGCGTCAGAGTGCCAGATGTCACGTTAGGAAAGAGCCGTTGCAGTATGACGCTGTAAAAACCGGTCCGCCACTTCAAGCATTCACATATAATTGGACAGACTGCGTGGACGTGGCGTCAGCCGGCGAACATTTAAGCCACTACGCTTGACCTACCTTGATATTCTCAGGCTCTGCTAACACATGCAGAAGAGGGACCACGTGAAGAAGGAGTCGAGAAGCATACTGCCCGACATAAGTGACAGGAGTCGATTGAACGCTTGCATTGTGCGCTGGTGGGTCGATGTGCGATCGCAATGAGGACAGGCTGGGACAGAATCCGCATAACTGGTGTTAGCGGTGATGAGGTTGACAGTGAACAATGCATCGGGATTGTTTGCATTAAGAGTGGAGGCAGAAACCGTTTCAGCACATGCTGAGGTAGGAATGGCGGCGGAGGATGGCCACAGGGGCCGAGAGCTCCATTATGGTTGGCTATTGACACGGAGAATGGGATAAAAATTGATGGGGGCATCAACTGATGTCTTCCGGCTGCTGAATTTGGTCCGTCGATGTCCAACAGGACCTATTTGTGTCCAGAATCTTCGCTGACACCGTTAGGAATGTTGGCGATGATTGGGCGTTTGTTGGATGTGCCTGGACTCCTAGAAACAAAAGCCAGCTAGTCGCTGGAGGCCAGGTGTGTTTTATCAAGAGCGCTGGCAGTATGATCGCTACGCGTCGCCATCGGCTGCTCCCCTCGGGCCTAATCGGTTCTTGTGAGCGTGTAATCGACCAGCTCTTCTACAATTTTTCTTCTCGAAGTGCATTGGATCTAATGCAGGTGTACGCCGGTAAGGTGTTATAGATACGCGTTATGTTCCCAGTTAGACATTACTTTCAATTTCCTAATTTACTTTCTCGCGGCAGGTCGTATTCTCCTACTCTGTGGCGTTGTTATTAGAAATAAGTGTCGAGTGCGCGTACGCTCCACAGGATTTCAAGTACCGGGCCTTGTCATAACAATTTGGTGACGCAGTTTCTAACTACAATAACTGACGAGTACGCCAACTTGAAGCAGATTTTGCAGAGGCAGCCAAAGCTCATGCGGCTCTGACCGTTAAGCTGACCAACTCACCCGCGGATTAGACAGGCGCGGCTGGTGGTTCACATTCTGTCTGTCGCATTGCCGACGGCATCATTCTATTCTTGTACAACCCGCAGGCTCACATCGCTTTTGATTCCTAGTACAAACGATATGCGGACTTGTTCTCTGTCCATCTGACTGCTCAGGACGATGCATGGAAGGTACGATTCCTCCTCCCCAAACTGGATCCGGGGAAATACAAGCCGTATTTTTGTTTCAGTCTCCCTAAGAATTCTCGAGGGTTCACTTTCACGGGCACGGTGCAGACGCTGTGAAAAGTCTTGAAAGTGACGCAATCGTCGTCCATATGCCTGCAGATAATTCGTTCGCTAATATTTTCTTTAGAAACTACCAAAAGATAAGGCGCCGTACCCCAAAAAAAACCCTTTTTCCGTTCACTTTTCGTTTACGCCGCCCTTTTACTCGTGGAAATTAAGCACGGAAGGGATTACATTTTCCTAGAATGAACGCTGGCAAAATATCGCATATCTCTAGATCTTGTGAGGTCTATGTTGAGCGTTCTCTTTGGACTAATTCAGATTTTTGGGCGCAAACACGCTTTATGGTTAATTGATCTCGCAGTATTCGAGTCACTGCGTATGACCATAAGCTCGACTTTTTGGACGTGCAGGGCATCCTAAGTATCATGTGGCCTTGGTCAGTTTAGACAGCCTAACTTTTGCCATTACCGTTGGCACTTTTTCGAAATGAGAAACCCTTTTTTCGCTTATTGTGCCATTTTGGATCTTATTATAGCATACACGTTTGGTAGGCCCCATTTATCGTTATTTTTAAATAAAAAGCGATAACACCGCAACTGACTGCGCTTGACATGCATGGAAATACACGCGTTGAGAAAGACATCCCGATCACAGCTTCATCTTCAATCACCTTAATATGTAAGGCCAGTGGAGTAAAGAAAGCTGAATTTTCATGGTCAAAATCCAACTTTAAATCGCAAAATTTCAAGGAATTGAAACAATCGAGCTTCTTGGTCATCAGTAGCGAAGATGGAGAAAGCAGGCTTCTCATGTCGGAGATATCGTTTGACAAATCTGGAATATATCAATGCAGCACCAAGCTTCATAGTGCTCGTATCAATCTGCATGTTTATGGAAGTGAGTTTCTTGCCTGACTAGCAGGTTTTTAGTACTGGATTACAGTTCATCTCATATACCCGTCGAAAACCGTGTAGAGGACATTCACGGCATCAAAATCTACAGAAACATTCCAAAAATAGCGGATTTCCCAAAAATTTACTGCAAATTTCAAGTTGGAAGAAACGGCGTAAATTTTGCATCGATTCGGTGGAAGGGAAAGGGTTACACGATGTTCAAGGACGCATTTGAAATAACCGAGTCGAAAGATGCAAAAACCGGCGTTATTTACAGTTCTCTGACAATGAAAATATCAAGTGTGTGACATTTATTCTTGACCATCTGTTTGCGCATGACACTCATAACTTTGTCTATACATACTCAGGAGGGAATTTTATAATATTCTGCACACAGATAGTATTAATCAACGTAAGAAAACAATTCATTCCTCCAAAATATGTAAACTTAATAATTTAATTTCTCGTATTTTGCCTTATATTAACGTATGAATATGGAAGCTGGCAGTCAAAGATCTACAATATACGCTGCACAGTAACTCTTTGATAGTTGTCGTCTTGTCTTTTGTGTTGAAATTGTAAATTAGAACTGCAATGCCCTCGACTGCACAATTTCTTTTGAAGTTTATCCTTTGCATTCTACTGGTCGTTGATCGTGGGAAAGTATAAGTTTTTTCTCATTCTAAGAGTTATCGCAGGATGTTTGAGTACTTCTATATAAATTTACAAAAAGTGAAGGCTTTTTCTGACTGCGTGCCTGTGACAACAAGGACCAGCCGTCGATATATCCTTTTACATATATGTATACATATTAGGTAAAGTGAGACTTTCATGGCCTGCTAGCCATTCGGTTTTTTACGTAGTCATATCATCCTTTGCGCGTTTGCTGAATTCAAACCCAATCTTAAATGCCTTCTTTTCTAAGACTCATTAAATATATGTCAGAGAAGACACTGATAAGACGTCATGGTCGCGTGTCCTCAGGGAGTTTTTAGAGCAACCGAGAAAGCGGTGGGCGAAATTTTTCCCATATCAAAGTCTGGCAATCTGAACCATCTAAGCAAGAATGTGGACTACCTAAACAACTTTCAGTGATTTTGACTTAACTTTCTGGAATTGTATGGATAGCAGCAGCGGCGGTTGAAATGCTTACAGATTAGTGACGGAAAGTTGGTTTTTTGAGTTTATTAATTTTGAACATATGATGCTCAAGTTCTTTTAAAATGCTACCAGGTACTGGGATTCGGCAGGAGCTCTTTGGAGAATATGAGTGTACATTCAATATCCTATCTGGAAAATCCTTGCATCAAAAGTTAAATTTTTCTAGTAAGTCATTTTCTGAGCTTTTTAAAGAACTTTATGCTGTGCTTGACAATTATTATTTTTTATCTCTGTATCTCTTACGTCGATGAAGTTCTGAAAACTTGTTTCCTCCAAGGCACGGTCAAGTTCCATCAATGAGTATGCAGTGCAATTTAAAGCGCTTTTTATTCGTCACTTTATGTTTGAAGTGTAAGGTTTTTGAAATTAACCCGTGATCTAACGGCAAAAATATAAAGACCGATTATAAACAGACTTTATATTCTAACGGCAATCATAACATGCAAGTAAGTTCGCTTTTAGAATTCTGAAACGTATTTCTTCCGAGGCATCCCGTAAGGCCCGCATAGTAACTTTCATTGTTGACCTACTGAGAAGATATGGTTAAATGTACGACCTATCGCGTAAAGTTAAAATATCCACAGCTCTCTACAAAAACAAAAAACCAAAATATTTCTACAGTCGAAAGACGAGACATCAGCCTATTTGAATAAAGATCATTGTGATGGCTGGATCCTGGTAACTCTGCTTTTTTAATGAAGAAAACGTCATGCAATAAAGTGTATAATACGCCGTAATTTTCCTTTGCAGTCTCCCCGATAATTACGAGAACAGAGACCTCTGCCACACTTTATGAGGGTGAATCATACAACATTACCTGTTCAGTCGTCGCTTATCCCTTGGTGAACAAAGAGAACATAGAATGGAGACGCAACAACCAGCCTATACAGGTCAGAAATGGAAAACCCAGCATTGAAAGTTATGATCATGGCGGACGAATAACATTTGTCAGCAAAGATAGCCCATACGATACGCTGAGCTTTGACAAATTGAATATCAGTGACAGAGCAGTTTACACTTGCTTTGTGGAGACGTCACTTGGTAACGACACTAGCGGAATATTTCTGCGAGTTAAAAGTAAGTTTTTGGTTACCTTCAAATTTAATTCCGGCCTAAACGCAGGCGTCGGTTTTGATATTGATTCTGGCTTTCATCACAGTTACTCGTCAATGTTTGTAGCCCTATTCTTTATACAGCACTTGAAGATTTGGTTCGATTTCTGCGAAATAATTCTGATTTGTCCCTGTCATCTTTTTTTGCTTGACCGGTGCTTTTATTTATTTCGGCTTCATTTGATTGTACTCATAGGAAATTAGTCAAAGATGCTTGTAGATAGGAAATACCCTCTAATTAATAAATATACTAAAAACGCCTCATGGTAAATGTTGCTTGTTTTCTTTCATTACGTTTGATGTCTATGTGCTCCTCCATTCCTTTATGTGTTTATTCATGGATAAGTTCAATTTTTTAGTGGAATGCAGGCGACTTCCATCCTTGTAGGTATTAAGAAGGTAAACAACTATTTTTAAGCTTTGACTGGAATGTGTTACATTGGAATTTTTAATTTTAAAAGCGCACTAACATTTTGAAAGACAGGAATTATTGACATTAGAAAGTATTGGGAGGACCACGTTCCAGTCTCCTGCCATCGAATAGTGTGTAATTAGTTCTCGCTGTTTTTCTGCATAAGTTACCTAAGCAATCCAGCTAATCATTTTTTATTATTTGCGGCTTGTTTTAATAAACGAAAAAATACCTGGCGTGATATTGTGAGGTCGTTTTAATTTATAAACCCCGCTTTTTATGGTGTCAACGCCATTTTCGAGTCGGCTATCTCATCGTTTAGTTTTTACTCGCACAGGACGCTTAACCACGACTGTCAAAATTGTTTGGTAATTCGCTCCTTCCACAAAGGAATATGTAACCTAACGCACTAACCTACAGAGCCTCAAAATGAAAGTGCACTTCCAAAATCACGCGGACTGCATGCGTGTGTGGTGGAGTAGTTTGTTTTACATGATGCTGCGGATTTTGCTGTAACTACCGACTATACGCCTCACTTCTACGAAGAAATCTTTCGTAGTCCTAGCGCAGAGATTTTTCGACTTTACGAAATACTTTAGGCGCAACTTTGTATGCGTTAACTCTCATTAGCAAATATTGGACGTAAATCTTTACACTGATGAAGACGACTGTCAAAAAACCCGAGTATTTTCTTCCGAGCATTTTTTTCGCTCATGCCCTCAAATTTCGGTATGCATAGTAAAAAACCAGTTTTCCCAAAATGAGTTACTTGGCCATCTTTTTACGTCTGTTTCGACCTAACAGGCTAACAGTGTTAATGACTAAACTAAACCTTTCCACTTCAGAACAATTTCCTTTTGTAAACTTAGAAAACGTCATATCTAAACTTATTTATCCGTATTTAAGCTATTTAAAGCATTTGACCTGCACACACTCATTTATATCGTTTTGAACCTATGTTAAAAAGGCAGGAATTAGGGTGTGAACAATTTCGGTGTATTTGCTCATTTATGAACCGTTGTGTTCGTTAATGTCCTTTTATAGTTGCATTCCCTCTCGGCGATTACCAGTACGTTCCCCGCTTTGCTAAGCTGTATGTGAATGATCAGATTTTTTGTCCGGGGGCTAAATTAGCACGTCAGGGAAATTAGGAGAAAGAATAAAGAATCCTATGGCAATAAGAGCCTGTGTTCATTTTTGAAAGTCCCTCTGCTAGTTGGTTTGTTTTGCGTATAGGACTGTGTCATAGTTTTCAGAATACATTTCTAGACTTGTGAAAATCCCCATCACTATGTTCAGAAGAGACAGTGGCGAGTGAACGTTCGTTTCGGTAAATTCTCATCGGGCCAGTGCAGTTACATGGGGCGGGGTACAGTGAGTGAACCAAAATTCGATAAAAGTTGGGTTTTTAATTACAGGCTAGGCAAGAGCGGAAGGGCGTAGAAAGTTGTATGCGGTTAGTCAACCTTTGACCACGGTAAGTGCGGAGCCTGAACAAGGTTCTATTGGGCGCATAGGGTCGGTTTCCGTAACCTTATGGCGGCCGCTCTTGCTGTTGCTAACAGGCGCTGGCCCAGTAGCTTAGGGTAATTCGAGGGGACCTTGTAAATCACGCGAAATGCTTCAGTGGGGTCCACACGATGCCCTGCGTCCACTGCATGCGCAAGGATGGCGCTGTCTATTCTCCTAGTTTCACCCTTTGCCAGCCATGCGGGAAGGTGCTCTCGTATTCTTTTGGAAAGGCGCCGGCTCGTATGACCAATATAACCTGCTCCACAGGAGCAAGTGAATGAGTAGATGCACATTGAGGCGGTCTGAGGTGGCAGCCTATCCTTGCCTTCTCCGCGTAGAATAGGGTTCGTAGAGAATGATATGCGAACTCTTGCTGCTGGGAAGGTTCCCGAGACAGCTTGGTCAAGGCGTCTTCTTAGGAGTTCACCTGCAGCGTCTCCTTGGAAGGGGACTTTGAGGAACAACGTTTTCTTTTCGGCGGTTTGTGTGGTGGGTTTTGTAGGTCGTTCGGCAAGGTTCTTTGCAATGAACCTGTCAGGGTACCCATTTTCGCGGAGCAAGTCCTGGATTTTTCTAAGTTCCTCCTCGATACTATCTGTCGAAAAAATTTTTCTAACCCTTTGGGCCAAATACCTGACTAGATTCCGTTTTTGTTGGAGAGATACGAAACTAGCGAAGTTCGTGTATTGTCCAGACCAGGTTTTCTTTCGACAGACACTCCTTCGGATGCTACCGTCAGATCTCCTGTTTAGAAGGACATCTAAGAAAGGAAGCGAACCAGCCGACTCCATCTCCAACGTGAATTTGATCGACGGATGTGCCTGATTTGCAGCATTTAGGAGGGCAGCGACATCGGTTTCTGTGGTTGCAATCGCAAAGATGTCATCAACGTAGCGACCATAATGTTTAAGCTTTTTGATCTGATCGCTTAGTTGAACTCTCTCCAGCTTGCCCATGAAGACGTCGGCTAAGAGAGGTCCAAGAGGCGAGCCCATGGCAACGCCGTCTATTTGTCTATAGAGTTGGTTGTCAAAAAGGAACTGCACATTTAATGTGCATCTTAGTAATAGTTCCTTGAGTGTTTTTGTCGGCAGTCCTATTTCTTGATGACTGGCAGATAGAAAATCACAGATGTAGTCAACTGTCTCGTTGACTGGGACGTTTGTAAAAAGTGATGCGACGTCTAGTGAGAACATCAGCATGCCGTCAAGGTTGAGGTCTTTAATGTCGTCAAGGAATTGAAAGGTATCTCGATAGCTGCGTGGTGCCAGCTGATGTTGTATGGGCTTGAGCTTCTCTGCTAACCACTTGGCTATCGCATGATACGGAGAGTTCCGCATATCTAAAATCGGGCGAACCGGTAGGCCTTCCTTATTGATCTTAGGTAAACCATATAATCGGGGAATATGTGTGCCGACTGGTTGGAGGTGTTCGAAGTCATGGTCACTTAGGTGACCTCCTCTGTGGAGCCTTCTTAAACAGTCAGTCAATTTCGCCTCTGCGTCATCCGTGCAATCCTTCTCTTTATCTGTCTTTCTGAATTTCTTCTGGTCAGATAGTATGGACTCTATCTTCGCTACGTAGTCCGATCTGTTCATTATGACGACGCCTGTTCCCTTGTCAGGTCTAGTTACCAAGATCTCTTTGTTCCCTCGAAGTTCTTTTAATTTTTCCACGTGTGCTTTTGTCAGTAATCCTCGACTTTTTAGCCCTTTGTTTAGGTATTGGTAACTGCAATTCACTAGTGTTGATTTGAAGTGTTGGATACTGTCTGTGGAAACGGGCAATAGATCGAACGTTTGGTTCCAGAGGTTCTCGAACTGCGTTTCCAATTCTAACTGATTTACTTTTCGACGAGGTATGCAAAACTTCGGACCAAGGTATAATGCTTCAAGTGATGTTTTATCAAGTGTCATATAAGAGTAGTTGTGTACGTATCGAGCTGAATTTTTCGGAAACCATGACTGGGCTTTCATTTCATGTAAACTCCTAAGAAGCGCAGAGCGTTTTGCCTCTCCACGTTTCTTTTCAATGGACTGAGTGTACATGTCGAATTCTAGTCTTTCCTCATCTGCCAGGATATCTAGGACGGATGTGCGTTGATACACATGACGCTCAAGTTCCTCTAATTTTACGAGGGTACTCTCCAGTTGATTCTCAGCATATCTCTTCAGGGTTTCTGCGGTAATAACTGTACGACTACGACGCAGCGTTCCCTAATTATTTCCTAAGTGTTGGATACTTCATTATGATTTACACTTTATTGGCTATCCAAATGTTCTCAAAAGCACAAGCTGGTAAGGTCAAGCCGAAATTTCAAATTCTTTTTATTTTCATTGAAAATTCTGAAGTCTGTATACTTCACGTGCATTTTTGCCTGTCTAGACACAGGTTCTCCGCTTTTAGCAGGAAGTTCGAATTTGCCTTAAACAATAGACATTACGTCGCGCAAATGAACTAAATTTACCGGCATGCTCTCATTTTAAGGCTTCTTTCGGTCCACGCCCTCAGTTACTCAAAGTGTCTTGCATTGGATTCTGCATTTCAAAAGGGCCTCTTTTCAGAATAGCTATATTTATGCAAATATAAGGGAGAAATGATAACGTTTACAAATTTTCCCAGGTCGACTTCACAATGTTTACCTTTTCATGCCACTTCATCACAAAAGCGTTTGAAGTGTTGCAAAATCTTTGTTTGCTTGTAGGTTTACAATCAACTTTTTGGCCTTTGATCGGAATTTGTGTAGAATTGGTCATCCTCACGGCAGTCATTTTAATTTATGAACGTAAGCGTCGTCTGGTCAAAGTCAAAGAAGAGCCTCCAAATGATCTTGCTGTCAATCACCCAAAACCGGCATCTAGAGACTCGGGGTGAGTAAAGCAGCCTCAAAATGCATAAACAAATCTGAATTTTTAAAAGGAATTTTATTTCTTATTTTTCATAATAATAATTGTTGATGTTCCAAGGCATCTTTGTTCACAGTTCTTATTTCCGCAACTCTGGGAACTTCAATACTGAAAGGCACGCACAAGTGCAACAGTCCCACATAAATTCTGACAACAGACAAATAAGAGATTTTTCTAGGAGTGTTACGCGGCTGATCCACAATTGTTTCCTTAGTTCGGTCAGTGATTCTTAAAAACATTATTTAGCCATTAGTTTGAATTGCCCACGTAGTCTTTTGATGGAAGGCAATTTTGAAAATGCATCACGGGGCGTAGAATACTCTGTGATAATTTCAACATCCTGAGACGAGTGCATAATTAAAACAGTCCCCGCAGGACTCGTGCAGAAGTAAAGCGGGTGTCTCGGAAAACAGAAAATTTCCTATGCAGAGGAGATTATAATCTACTCTTTTTACTGTACAGTTGAGACATGCCATTCAAATTCAGTTAACACGATAATACAAACTGAAACCAGGCCTAAGTTTAGAGTTGAGAGGTGAGTGTATCTATTATTCACACGGTCGGCATTGGTGTCGTTCATAGCTTAGTCGCGAACTCAGAATATCGTCAATTTAAGCCCATCGGATGGGACTCGTTTTTCCGTGCATGCGTTTTTTATTCTCATAGGCTGCTTCAGCTAATAATAATGTTTATGCTCATTCGAATAAAAGTAAGCTAACGAGCGGACTCACATACGTTACGTGACTCTTTAGGACACTATAGTGGCCAGGAAAGAAATGTTGACCTTCGGACACAGCCTAGAGATCGTCTGGTTAACGCACCACTTTAGCTCACGCCAAACGCAAATGCTCGGCCATTTGAATATTTCAAGCGCATTATTGTTTTCTTCCCTTCAGCACCGTACTTAATAAGTGCAAGTTTTCGGACAATTTTGAACAAAAATGCAGCTATAGTTCATTGAGACCGCAAATCTTAGATGCGTCATTAACTGTTGGTCGCAGCAAAACGTTTATGCGCAAAGGGTAGCCTCTCGTCCTGAGGTTTCGGTCATCAGTACAAGAGTGGGTCGATTAAGTCCTGTGCGCACGTCAATCTCTTGTTATTAGGTAAAAGATTCATTGTTCCAGTGTGAGCCTACATTTAGGCTTACGATTCACGTTTAAATGGAAGTTAATGTTTCACTTGGAAACTGCGGTCGTTTATTTTGACTGCGTCAATTAAAATAGGAATTGAAGTTCTATTTAAGAGACTTGCGTTGGGTGAAGTCACTACCGCATTAGAGCAAAACTCGCCCAGCAGTGCGAATCGAGTAAGTCGAACTGACTCAAACTGGTTTTTGTCACCACAGGGTCTCTGTGCCTTACTGATTAGGTATCACTCCGTGTTTTAAATATGGTATGAGTGGAGATAATTGGACATGGCAGGAGGATGCCTTTCCTCCACATTCCGTGAAATACTAAAAGGTAAGTTAAAGCAGTTCGGGAAGGCCCCTCTTAAACGTGAGTTCATGGATGCAAGTGAAGCGGTTAGGCTAGTGAAATATTAAATAAATTTGAAATTTCTTATGTACCATCGTATAAGCAAGAATATACAAAGTGCCGATCTATTCACGACTCCACAGGTCGATCGATAAGGAGACAAAGAGGAAAATCGAGGATGGACAACGAATTGACGACCTCAGGCTTTACTTTTAAGTGCTGCCAGAATTTAATTATGCAAAGGCACATGAAACTTTGCCAATAGGCTTTCCTGCATCTTTTCAAATGTTAGTTGTTGTTGATTGACCCTTTTTAAGTAGGAATGATTTCCGTCGGTTGTTCGCTAACCTTATTTGCCATTTAGTTGCATTTCGCTTCGTCGATGAACGCTCATTTATAACGGCTCAAACTGTTCGTATATTTCTGTGGCTATAGTCGGCTACTTAGCGAATGCATGAAAAGACGTAATGAACGGACGTGTTTTAGGCAGGTCAACTTGGGAGAGCCTAAGTCTTATTCTCAATTTTGTTTAATTAGCAAACGACGCTAGCGCTACTGATAGCCTTTGGTGCGGTTCCGCGTGGTGTCTTATTCCTAATCCAGGTGATTCAGTGCAGGCCGATGCCGCTGACTATTATCCCCCGAAGAAATTAAACCTATATTATCCCTTCGATGACTGTTTCATTAACTCCTAGCAATTTCTCTGCAATAGAAGCCGAAGGCATA
>CACRXP010000792.1:42685-60963 GCA_902702965.1 Spirometra erinaceieuropaei
AGTTTGAAACAAGATGAGGTACAACAAGGACAAGAAAGAGGTTGGGGACTACGAAGTAAAGAAAAGGTCTGATTAGTGGTCCAAAATGAAGAACAGTCGAGGGCAGGAAAGGAAACTATAAGGTCGACAGCAGCCAGTGAGAAAAAAATGTGGAATGGAGGTTGAAAGGGAGGCGACGAGAGGAGACAGGAGGAGACGACCGCCAGAAAAGTGCGAAGTTGGAGGAACAGAAGATGCTGGTCGACTTTCGATGTCGTAGTGGCAACTCTTTTATTTATATTAAACGTGGCTTCAGTTACCGCTTGCTATTGAAGCCTATGCTACTTGGGTAGCTAAAGCATCATCAGGCGTCCGAAAATGCCGTTTAAATTAGTATTTTTATGTTTAAGCTGACGCATGAACAGTTTAAGGAAATGAATTATAGTAAGAATGACAAGATAGCCGCAAACTTTTTTTCAATCCTATAGTTGGATCTGCGCTGTAAGAGTGTCATTCCACTTTTATCTTAATGTAGTGTTTACAAGTACCAAGAGTTTTTGGAGAACCGCAAAATCATACTCTGTACGTGTCGAAAGTGCTTTATCGGTCCTATGGAAATCCGCAAACATGGCATTCCATTAATCTTCAGTCTTTTTTATTCATATATCCCTCTCAAAATTTCTTTGCACACGCATGCATGTTCCATGCCAAAGGCATTTTTAAGTTGTTGATTAAAGTCGTTTTCCCCCAAGCAAGTCGGATTGTACTGACCACTTGCTTTTATCAAAGTCAACACCCACTGATCAAAAATTTGCTATCTTCCTAGCCCACCGAATTTCGCTATAACTCTATCTGGTTACACTTTCGGCAGGACACGGTTGCAGATACCCTAGGTGTTACGCCAAATTTCTGGGGGGTAAATTTGAGGGTTAAGTTTAAAGTTGGGACACAGAAATATGTACCCTCTGGACTTTGGCGTTAAACCACTTGTAATACGGTTGATACCTTCTCCCATGTCTTACTATACATCCAGCCGTCATGAGCCGTTTTTGATGCGAACCAAACAGTCATTCATTTTCCCATGCCATATATTAAAAGCAGTGATACATGATTTTAAACGGTTTGCACCTTTCGATAGTAACGCACTAATTTTTAAATTTCAAAATATTTGTACTGACTTAATCTGCGGCATATTTCTCGTCTCTATATACGATTCTGTAACAATTATGATTATGACTTTAGACAGGTATTCTTTTTATTGCAACTAACTCCAACCGTTTCGACTTATATTTCTGTGACTATTCGAGGCGCTTCATTCTAAGAGATCCTAATTTATTTTAGACGCCATAACCATTTCTAACAGAGAAACAACCTGACCTGAGAAATAGTGGGGTTTCTTCAATAATTTAATTGTCATCTGTTGGAGAATAGCAATCAAATTGAACACAAACTGTTTCATTTATGTATGTTTAGTAATGACTGACAATGATCAAAATCTAACGCGTCATCAGAAATTTCCTCGATTTACATAACTCAGAATTAATTATAGGCACGACAAGTGATTTTATGGTGAACACTGCTAAATGTTTTAGTCCAATTTCTTCCCTTATATGGCGCATTCTGTTTGTTTTTGTGGGAGGTACTCCCCGATATTGAGTTAGGGCTTCAAGCTCTGCTACCGGTCCCAAATGTCAGTAATGTAGGTTTTTTCAACTTCCGACGGCAGTCTACATATCTAAGACTATCTGAACTATTATTCGAATAGGACAGTATAGTGCTTGGCTTGGAAACTATAGAAATCTTGCATTATGTCATTCTTATTTTTTGTCGATGTTCGGTGTTGGTCAAACGATCACCTTCAGGAACATTCCCAAAAATCTCCTTCTGCTCTTGAAATTCTGCGACATTCACACTTTAGGGGCTCTAACTAACTTTCAAATTGTCCCTGTTCACTCCTTTATTCGTCTCATTTTTGCACCTAATTTAATCTAAATAAAGCAGTGTATGATTCATGGGATGCCTGGTTGGGAATCGCAAAGAGGATTGCATGATGAAGTGACAGACTGATTGTCACCTAAAAATTTTAAATGGACATATTATTTAATGTAGTTACACAAAATATTTTTCTGGTTTCATCACAAGTAAGTACCATCTGTGTCCGACCTATGCTGGAAGTGGATATATTCCAGTTATGATGACTGATAATCCATCTAGCAATATCTGAATATATTAATGTTCAATCTGTCCAATCCGTTGTGTATTTGTAAATTTAGAGATTTTGTTTCATAATTGTTTAGAACAGAATTACTTTAAAATAAATCTACCGATGAGAACTGAAATACGAAATCAAAGCCCCGTCAGGCTCGTAGCGACTAAGTGAATTTTAACGTCTGGGATAACACGAGATACAAGGCTATAAAACCTGGCGAACTATCTCATTTTCATTATCACTAGTGCCGCTTGCTTTATGTAGGTTGCCTCTAAACATCAGCAACCGAGTTATTCACGCACGAGCACAGACTCAGAAGGCTCGTTTTGGGTCATCAGAGTTCCCAGTATTTTAGTGGATGCTTCATGATAAGAATAAGAAATTTATCTTCTAACTTCAGAAGGAAGGTCCTGGACTGCCTTGGCTACCAGTTGCATCTACGTTAGTCCAATAAATATTATATGTATATCATCAAGCGCATGTAGCGAAGTTGCGAAAGGAATTTAAATCTAGATGCCAAATGTGTCCGGGTCAGTTAATCCTGTTGTATATGGTCTTTTTGAACTTTGTGGGCAATCGCTGTTATCTTAGGACGTGTGAAAGCTTTTGATCGTTATTTTATAATCTTTGCTACCTACTGTCTTTATCGCTAACGGCGTTTTCAAAACGTCTGTAACTTTGCTTTGTCGAAGACTAATAAAATGATACTATATTTCCATGAGATTCTGCCGGGTTCGTTCCTTTTGTAATGGACATATTAAATGGCACTAGACTTCCTTCATTCAACATTCATTCAGGTAGTTTAGAAGCGTAGAATCTTCATTCGCCTAGCTTCCAAAATCCAAACGTGATTATTCACATCCGTTCCCCTCTTTCAAGGTAAAGCTTATTTTAAACAGCCTTTTCAAGATTGTACATAGATAAACAGTGTACTAATGGTTAGAAAGTTGTTTTTACCCTCCTCCTCCCTTCCTGACTGTCATGCGTCCTCGTTTAAAATATTGTATGCCATCCAAATGTTCTAATGATAAATCAAACGGAAGTGATGCTATGTAGATATGTCCACGTCCGTACTCTTGAAAATTTAAAAGAGATATACGCTAATTTTAACGAGTCTGAATCTTGACGTTGAATTCTTCACACGCACCAGTTCTAGTCCTATTACTCCGACTCTACTCTTTTAAAAGCATTTCTCACTGAACTATCCAAAGTCGCATCAAAAGTTTTACGAGACAAACCCAGAATACATATATTTCATTATTGCAAATTTTTATCTTTTATTTCTCGGCCCAGGACTTGTGCCAACGAGCGTTTGTAACGCAATAAGATCTTTTTTCAGCGCACTTATTAAGTTTAGACCACAGAAACACAGTTACCGATGTTGAATATTAAATAAAACTGGTCAGTTGCATATTGAAAGTGTAATATTCTGGTAACCCAACATTTGTGCTCGATTAAACAGAAAATGACGTGATTATCCTGCGATTTCTATCTCGATCATGCATCGGTGAAAGAGCTGGAAGAACCTGTCATTAAATTCATTTGTTCTATGGGAACCTATTCCTGTCTCCGGTAAAGTTAATTAGTCTCTGGAGACTGGCAACTTTGTGTGAAATTTTCATGCTGAACGTCGCTCCCCTCAGTTTCATTTGGCCCTCGCAAACTGTGAACCACTAAAATATTCTGTTAATTTTCCACTACGTCACATTCGTTTTGAAATACGTTATAGGAGCTGTCTGCAATGCGTTAATTCCTGCTCATAAGCGGCACTAGTAAAAAGCGTGAATTCTGTTTAGAGGGTCATGCTCAGTTTTGGTCCAGTGTATTCTTGTTTTCTTTTACGGTAACTTCATTTTGCAATTTGATCTTTGGAGGCGAAATTATATAGGCGAAGTTTATTATCGCTCCCTTTTGGGGCCGGATTCTAACCACCCAGATAATAACAGGCACTCACGAGGCTCATGTTACCCCAAGTTAATGCCTTAACGTAACCTAGAAAGTTTTTTAATTGACTTAAAATAAATGAAGTTCCTGAAAACAAGATCACTTTGAAGAACTTTCAGAGAACACTGAAGTACACTAACCCCTATGTCGTCAACGATAAATATTGCTACGGGAAATGAACCAGAAGCAAAAATAGTTAAGGCTGCCACAAATGAGCATGCGCAAGACAAAGGTCACATTATTGGAAGATCGGCGTTTGCATTCCGATCTAGACTTCTCGGCCAAGTATCCAGCCAATGAACAGGCACCTTTCAGTTTCACTTGCCCTGGCGATACTATCTGTGTAGTTAATTGGTCAGTTCTTAGTAGGCACTTCAAAGTGCATTCGCTAACTCGAATGTTTTTCCACTTATTTAAAACAAAATCCCGCTAGAATGAAATTAAACTTGGTTATCTTCTCATTCCCTTATAAGTTAGCAATGATTTTTATTTGGTTTCCGGGGAACAAAATTACGTGTTAGCCACTGTTCACAGTTTTCGAGAAAACAGATGGAATAAATATCAATAAGGTAAAAAAACATCTGCGGTGTCACCTCGTCCGCATACAATGGATTTTGGTCGTAAGACAAGTGAAAAGCATGTCAGACCTCATTTAAAACCGGCGCAGAAATTTGTGCTTAAGGTTTTCTTATTGATCTTTTCCGTGTGCATAGGCTTCACGATATTCTTGCTACACATTCAACCACAAAGTAACTTTGTTGCTCCATTTCACCTCTCACTTCTTTTTCTTCGGGATTGGCTGGTAGAAACTCCTACTCAGCCCTTTTCCCTCCTTAACGACGTTTACAACCCGCGGCAGAAAATCAATTCTGAAATAATCTTCCGAAGCATGTGACGACTTGCATGTTCAGACAGCTTTCACCTAGAGTTCGGTTAAGGAATTTGCAAAGAAAACTGGCCATTTCTTTCAGCTAATGGATTTTTAATCCCTGCTTAATTTCCTGCTAAGTAAGAGGCCTTCTGACATTACGCTGCAACGTGACAAGATTTTTGGCCCAGTCGTCTAAGTGAATAAAGCCTTCTGATCCTCTTAGAAAGAAGTACCGTCGGCAAAGTAAAATGTGTTGCTGTAGCCTGACGTAAGTTTAGTCATGTAGTAATCTTTCTTTACATTCGATCTCGATCATTCGCAATATCTTTTTTCCAATCAGCTAAAACCTTGACGGTGCGAAACATTTGACGACGTTTTGGTTTTCACTCATTTAAACCTTACTTAAATTAAGTCATGCCAAAAGTTCAACCAATGTTTCGTTACATCTGCTTTCGATTGTTCGTACTATATTTTTTTGAAGAAAATCGTTTTAGTATTAAATCCAGCGTCACAAAACTTAGAAAATTGTATAGTCGCCCAGCAGTGGGCCAACATATGTTGTAAAACGAATGCATGCAGCCAACCCAATGATGTCTTGAAAGTGTTTTGTGGACTGTAGACCCCGGCTTTGTTTGCCAACCTTGACCGCATTCCATCGATTTTAGGCTCATCGACGTTTGAAGGACCCTTTGGGACGAGGTGTACGTAAAACTGGTAAAACAGCCGATGTTCTTTCTAAAAAATCTGAAACTGAAACTCCCAGCGATTTATAGTTATCTTTCACAGTAGTATACCATCAGGATTTTGGATAATTGTTCCATCCCGTTGTATGATTTAGTGCCCTGTCAATTTCTAACCTTCATTGTCCTTAAACTGTGTTTGACAAATGAAAGGGCATCTTGTAAAAATAACTTTGACAATATGCACGTCAGGCAAACCATCCAAAGTTGAAAGAGATTCTCCGCTGGACGCTCTCTCCAGGAGTTTATTCAGTGAAAAATGGGAAATAAAATGACCGCTTAAAATAAGAACGCTTTTGTCAATCCAGTCTTCTACTTTCACAGCCAAAGAAATCCTGACTTCACTGTATGACGTGGAGGTTTGGACTGGACATAGTTAAGGACATGATATACTTCTAATATGACGAGAAACAGGGAATTTTGACATGTTATCAAAGATTGGGCCGAGTTACTGGAAACAAGCGCGACCAAGTTGGTGTTCCCTTCAGTATGTCCACAAGTACATCCAGCCCAACCGCAAATTACCCTAGTTTGACTTTGTAACTACTACTACGTATGGAAACTTTGACTGAAATTTGAAAAGAGAAACTATATAAAGAGCACTAGATGGTACCTTTATGAGAATCTACATCCTGAAAATTCGGAATTTTAGAAGGACCACCAAACAATTAAACGCTCCTTACAGATTAGAAAAGCCACGCTTTCGCTTAGCCTTTGGAGGTTAAATGCATAACAAATGCAGTTTGCAAGCATCTGATCATCTACGTCTGCTTATCCTTCTCGAAAAACTGAAATGTGGGAATATACGGTTCTTGGTCAACTGCTGCACATTAAAAAAGTAATTTTTTTAAAACTGCCTAGGTATGAGCTCTTGGTTGTCCGTTTAGCCTCAGAGGCCGCTTGTATTTACACGCCGTGGCCATCTCAATCTCATGCATGCCAACAGAGAAGCACGACCAGTATTTTCTCTGAGGTTTGAGGATATTTTGCAGGATTTTAAATAATTCAGAGACCGCAGTACCACAATGAACCGTACATGAACCACTTAAAAATATATTGTAGCATCTGAATGGCAGCGCATGAAGAAGTTGCGGGGCCCATATAAGTTACCTTAGAAGTAAATGTGGGGAATAATGTTGAAGATCTGCTGGCGTCCGTCCCCTTATACTTGTTTTAATAAATCAAGGGTACGAGTGTCAATGGACTTTATTGCGGGGGATGGGATCGCATTTTGGATTTGCTTCGCATTACACCTCCATATAAGTAAGTAAGCGGCAAAAGTCATTAACAAATACTAGACTTATACGGGTTTACAGTAGATATCCATTAGTTCAGGAATATGGGACACTCTCGTGAGAGCTGTGACGTTTGGCAACCGCACCACGTAACCATGAAGCGACAAACTTTCCCATCCTTTCGGTCCCGGTTTTGGCTCTTGACATAGGGCGTGTAAAATTTCCACAGATTACCTACGTCATATTAATGCACAGTGACATTGATTTCTGCCTTATAGTTCGTTAATGGGTCAGGCAGACAAAACACTTTATCCACCTCCTCCCTTGTTTTTTGTGTGTGAAACTAGGCACCGAAATTTTCAAGCGCCTGGACTTAGGTGGAATTCGAATAATTAGATGCCACGACGGGAAATGTCCCTAATCTGAAATTCCCTGATAAAAAATTATTCAGTAAGTTGAATCTATTCAACAGATCGCTTCGTCTTTGCCTTTTGTTCTATTATTAAATAAAGCCAGTTTAAGAACTTTTGCTGGGGTAGGTCATGTCAATACGCCCGCTTCCGGGTGAATCGCCTAAGGCAGTGCGTACCGACCTGGGACATTTTCTCAGCAAGTTATACTGAGGCCTAGAAAGGAGACTACTTCACTTGTCCTTCTTTGACTTTGTAATTATTTTTAATAATGCGAACTAGGTATCTTGTTCATTTATCCCCCTGGATAGTGTGACCATGCGAATGTTACCGGTTGAGAAAATCTTCCAAGCACGTGGTTTAAAAAGCGAATTAGCCTAGTTTTTAACAGCTCAAAAGGGCGATTGCTTCCTCTTTTATCACTGTTCGTGCGGTTACTGGCTCGTTAATTCCTGTATTAAAAGATTACGTGGTATCAAATTTAGTAGCGATTACTACTTCAGACTATTAACGTCAATGACGCTTCTGTCGCATGTAGTGATCGCCGCCTAGGTTCAGACGTGGATGTCGCTTCTGTGAAATGCGTTTGAAAGTAAACGAAACGTTCTCAGCTAGCTTTTTGCTAAAAATCAAAAATATGTCAATGTCAATTTCGCCAAGCCGCCTCTTAAGCATGCTCTCCTTTGATATGAATAGTCTACCCTTAAACTCATCGATTTAGGTTTCAACACAGTCTAAACCCAAGCGTTTGGTGAGGTCTGAAAGAAATCATGTTCAGTAACGCTGCTGGTTCCGTCTGACAGGCCATGTGTGTGGTCCACCTGTGCGGCATGCGTACATGCGGTTACGCTCATGGGCTTATACCGGGGTTTAAATTTCGGAAGGCGGCTGCTGCCTCAGCCTTCCCTCCGCCCTTGTTGACCTAGGACAAATATTGTTCATTCGGTCACTTCTATGCTTGTTCGCCTGTACCTTATCCCCTAAATCAAATGTCGGAACATTTTACTCCAGAAGAAGAAAATATTGTGCTAAGTTTCCTCCGGAATGAAAATCACTATAGGCTGGCACCTCAAAACTAGCCCGTCTGGGAAGTAAACAAGTTTTTGATGCTCTTATGCAAAACGAAATTTTCTGAAAAACACAGGTTTGAAAGTATCAATCTAATCTATCAGTTAAAATGCGTTTGCAACCTCCGTCTTCTCGTGTGCTACCAGCAAACGAAGCCAACTTGGCATTGTAGATTTATCCGGTATGATAGAGCTGACTGGAATAAGCTGTTCAAAATATAACAGGGATTTTGATTGCACTTTTCAAACAGCACATTGATTCACAAAGAAACCTTAGATGGAATTTCAACAGATGCCTCCGCTATCTGACGAGGACGGATGGAGCAGCGTTTAAGTATACCAACACAGCAATTCGCCAATTCTACCTTTTACAATCAGGTCTATAATCTCGATCAATGATCTTTTGTGGCAATTTTTCGTAGGTGCTTTCTGCTCACTTTTGAGAGGTGCATTTCTTTTTAACCACCGAGTTTCATCTCTCACTGCAATATGTAATTTTTACGAGTGTTTTCACCTGCAGATGCCAAAACTTTTCCCATTTTCCTGAAATTCCGAATAAAATTCGGACAGAAATTTCGAATGACGAGGTTGCTAAGCAGTCAAGCATCCGTTTTCGTGACATAGATGCTCAGTAGCAGATACTGACGACATAGTTCGCTAATTTTCCCAAAGCAGTTAAAGATTTCAATACCATTCGGAAAGCCCCTGGTAGTGATAATGGAACACTCTACTAGGAAAAGATATGAAAACTAGTGGATAACTCTAGTTGGAACGTTTTTGCACCTACGCCCGAACCGACGGCACCGTATATTCTCACCGTCAATTTGACCTCGGACGCGTTACAACCACGCCCATCATTTCCTGACTCAGCCGATCGTTCCATCATCCTAGCCCACAGTTTGGCCTAATGGCTATGTTTTTTGGCTTTTTCTCCCGAAAGTTTGCTGAGAGCTACAATTTGTCCGCAATTTTCCATATTCCCATAAAGCCAGTAGAACTTTATTGTTGTTGAGATCACATGATTCCCAGTCAATCTTGAAGTCCTGGTATCTAGTATCTGGTATCCTAGTATCTCCGTCTATTACGTATTCCCAAAAAGTTGAAATGGCGGTTCAGTTCAGCCATTTTTTCATCTCAATTAGGCAATATAGTCCAAGTTGAGTCAGTTTGTGGCTGTTCTTTGCTGAAATTGCTACAAAGGCACTGGAACCCATTAGGCATAATCACTAAGCTTCCTCTCAAATTCAACTTTTAGAGGGTCACCGTTAGTATTATGTATCTGGTTATATGGCTATGACACCACGGCAATCCTCATAATGAGCGTCGTATGCCGGGAGATTGGGCTTTGTCATGTATTTGTTTTAGCCTCTTGTTCCGGTTTCTTTAGAAGGTTAAATCTCTCCTATAATATTGGAATGCAAAGTTCGTTTTTGTGTCATATCACTGACCATTTTGAAATCCTTATTTGGACTACAGTAGCAGAACATGATTATTTGAGCTTCAACAATTCCCGTAGAATACAACATGGCAGAATCTTACCTCGTAGCCGTACCTGTAAGGGGTTAGGAATAGGGGTTAGTGGTTGGGGTTAGAGGTTAGGGTTACGACTAGGGGTGAGGGGTCGTGATTAGGGGTTAGAGGTAGGGGTTTGGGCTAGGCTGGGGATTTTTAACTGGAGATACGGCTATGAAAGGAGGTCCGACCTACAATTTTTTGATTCTAAAGTCTACTTTAGTCCTCCGATCTAAATTAGTTTGTTCCCATTATTGTTCTTTGCCCTTGACGCCCTGGTAGATTGCATCGCCCTAGGTTTTCTTCCCAATACGAACGCACAGATGAATTATGTACGACGATCTGAGCATCTTCTACTATAAAGAATCCAAACTTTTGGCCACCTGGGCAGTTTGTGCGTGTTTGAGGTTGCGTGCTCCTTCAGTCTTCACCCGAGCAATCAGACTGCCGACTCCTGGAAACCCTTTGTTGTTTACGCCCGATTCGATTGCGCGACGCTTTTATCTCTCAGTCGCGCACCAAATGAGGGCTCAGGATGCGGGGTGTCATTTTATTTGACTTCATCTAGCTCTTTTTAGCTAAACCACGTAGCACCGCTGCTATCTGATGGCCGCGTGTTGGGTAATTTCCGTGACTGTCGTTTTCTTGCTTGTTTTGTCCTGGAGATAGGGAATTTCGATTCGAAAATACACGGGGAACTACTGCTTGCATACAAAAACTGATACAAGTGTACTGCATGCTTTACGTTTATCTGTTTTCAGTAAAACGGAATAGAATGTTCAGCACTGTTATACTGATAATATTTAATAAAATAATATGCGCATGAAGAACCATTCCAGTCCAGATTTGCTTTCGCAGCTGTCCAGGATGAAATGGAGATGGGCTCATTGACTCTTTAATAGGGCTAAGTTAATCTCTACCTTGTTTTATTTCCGAGGACCTTAATGTGCAAACTTGGATTAAATCCTTCGAAACAGACTTTTTCAGACACGGCCCAAAATGTGACATGAATATTTGAGCTGAAATCCATCAGCTACCGTGGAATAACAGCATAATATTCAAAAACCGCCAACAGGCAGCCAGTAGTATAGAATTGTAGAATTATTAACCGTACTGACAACACAGGTAGAGGCTAAAAGACCTGACGCGCGTGTTTGGCCGATCTTGTGCCGCTGCCTGACGCAGCTGCGAGGGGTTCGGTTAATCAGTGGGGCCGCCAGCCTTCCTCGTGTGTTTTCTGGAATATGAACTCCAGTTTCCCCCTGCCTTATTTAATTTCCAAGGAAATTAATGCGCGAACTTGGAGAAAATCCTTCAGACCAGACCTTTTCAGGCATGGTCCAAGTTCGCACACTAATTTCCCCGGAAGTTAAACGAGGCAGAGTGAAAATGGAGTTCAGATACTAGAAAAAACACAGGGAAGGCTGGCGGCCCCGCTGGTGAGCTGAACCCCTCGCAGCTGCGTCAGGCAGCGGCACAAGATCGGCCAAACACGCACGTCAGGTCTTTCAGCTTCTATCTGTGTCGTCAATACGGTGACTTATTTCACGGTTTTAAGTGAATCTATGGTTTCCAGTAGCACTCGTGTACATCAGAATGAATAGTCTAGAAGGTACTGGTAGAATAAAACAGCACGCTTTTTCTTTACTTTTAGCTTTTATAAACTACTTAAATTTTCGGGTTCGCAGAAAAACGAAGTTGATGACTCTTGAACGGGAGTACAAAAATATGCGAAACTTGCCAGCGGAGCGTTAAAAGGTTGTACATACTTATCAGCTTGTACCTTAAAAGATATCGGCTTGGCATAGACGTATTTCCATGTTTATGACAAGTTTTCTGCACATAGTAATGTCGAAAACAGTCCGCGAGTAAAACTCGGATCCCCGAATTCTAACTTTAACTCCTGCGTACTGGACCTATCTCTAGTTTATTCGGGCTAAAATCTGGTCTTCCTTAATAACATCCGAAGTCTGGTTTTTGTTTTGCGGCCACATTACCCCTGGCTGCACCAATCTGTGAATTTAAGTATCTGCGGAAGTGATCGTGACGAACACTGCAGTCCCAAAGTTGACGTACACTATGCACCACCCTCTAATAAGCAGTTATCAGTAGGCCTGCTCTATTCTGCTCGCTTCTATTGACAAGGCCTGCTCTTCTCGACTTACGTCACAGCTTTTTGCGATGGTAAATAAGACTAAACTCGACATCCCCGCAAAATACTAAATGGAGGATTTAAATAACTTTGAGAACGGCGGAATGCACGCGCACTACTTTCTTGGCCTCTGCGTTTGAAAAAGAAGTCAATATTGAAATTTTTCGGACTACCGGAGCATTGTCATCTTTATTAAAAACAACCCTCAATGTCTCAACGAAACAATCACTCTTGGTCCTGAAATATGTGGGTTTTCCTCTTTGAAAGGATCAGTAACTGGGTAGCATGAAAACTTTTTTGACATTTGGGTTGAAAGGCGTCTGCATTAATGTAGTAACTTGGAGTAGATCAATCGAAATGAAGCTTGTGGGTTTAATCCGAAAGTTGATCTGAGTATTTTAGTTGAAACCCATCAACTTCAGCGGAATTACCGCGTAATATGCCTTAGCTGCCAAGGGCCCTCAGTAAAAATGCATGTTGTATTATTCGCCGTGCTGACATCACAGGTAAGGGTTGAAAGCCCTGACACGCATGTTCCTGTGACAGCATGACTGACCGCCTAGTGGCATCTTTTAAATATTGTCCGACTATCCTGCTGAATTTGACGGATTTCGGCTCAAATATTCATATCGACCTTTGGATTGAGCCCAAGAAACCTAGATTCAGACTAATCTAAGAGCAAAACTTTAAGACTGGAATATATACCAGAAGTCACACAGGAAACGCTAGGAGACCCGCTGATTAACCGAACCACTTGCGAGTGTGTCATGCAGCTGCAGAAAATCGGTGAAGCCATGTCTGGACTAACTGCTGACCCCTGTTCCGTCGGTATAGTGAGTGATGCAATAAGTGTTTAGATCGTTTATTGCCGGACGTCAAAGGCTTTCTAAATAGATATTTATTTTATTCTGTTTGATTTGCAGAAAAAGTGGGCACCAAATCATGATAGTTAACTGATGACTAAATTTTCATTCCTGCATATTCTAAAACAATTCACTATTTTTCATTTTCCTGTCAGCCCTTATAGCAAGAAACTTGGTTAACATGTTGTTTCCTCAACTTGTTTGCTGAAATTTCATATTTTGGATCATCCTTGCGAGCATCATCCTGGCTTACGCATTTCAAGCGTTCATAAAAGTAGCTTTACATAAATGAGTCCTCATACAATAAATGAACTTTTTTCTATTCTTTGCTCAGAAGAGCAAAAATATCTTTTCATTGAGTCATTTTTGTATTTGTGTTTTGCAGGATGTTTTTTTATTTTTCCATCGAATTAGAACGATTTACTCTGTGAATTAAATTCAGTGCATCCCAATGAGTCATCTTCACAGCAAACTCTCCATTCGATATAACAGCCAAAACGTCAAATTTATTGCCCCTCAGTTGTCGACCTTTTCTTTAAATTATCGGTAGTTGTAAGGGAAGGTAGCAACCCTCTAGAATAATGAGTATGTATTTTCTCAGGTTAACCGCTTTTATGGAGTACCACTTGACCTCCATTAGTTTAGGATCTTTAATTCACTTTGTGCTCATATCCCAATCTCAAGCGGTCTCAACTGTCTTAACCGAGTTCGTTGTCGCTTTGATCTGGGGAGAGGGAATGGTGTTCTGCAACCGCGAACTCTGCATCTTTAACTAGTCATGTAAATGCTGTCTGTGGATGAATGGGTGAAACTGGGTCACCGCACGTGGACGTTGACGTTGGTTCGCGCTCTTCTCAGTCGCCGTTGCGTGTGATTGTCTGTGCGAGGCTTACGCGAAATGGGCTGGAGGAGAGAGAGAGAGAGAGAGAGAGAGAGAGAGAGAGAGAAGGAGAGAGGGAGAGCTAGTGAGTTAGAAAGAATGCCTCGCGCATTTGCCCTGCAGACTGAGCACACGCACTGACGTGCGCCCCAGCTAGCGAGTATTTTTCCTCAATTGCGTCATCGCCCCGCGCAGTTGGGTGTGCTGTTTGTGTGTGCGTGTCCAATAAAAGCTCTCGGGCGTTTCCTCCTCACGTAGACTACGACGACACTTCTGCTCCTTTCGCCTCATGCACAAGCGTCCTTCTGCCCACCTTCATCGTACAACGCCGACCATAACTGCCTGCAATAGCACACCCAACGAACCGCCACTGCCCCTTCCGCGAAGTGTTGTGCCTTCTCGCCGGCTGCAGAAGAGGAAACGTGAGGTGAAGAGCTGTTGGCCAGATTGAGCGTTGGCCTACGAAAAGGAGGGGAAAGGGCGTGCGCAGGCAATTTGTTCTGTTTTTGACAATACAGTGACCCATCTGCTTACAGTTAGGGAATGGGAGAAGGGAGCGAAGTTTACTGCGTAAAGTCACCTATTTTTCCTAATTGGTCGTGTCCTCGAGGAGTGCTTGTCCATTCACTATTCCTTAGCGTATGTTTAATTTTCAAGCTGCCATTTTGCGTGAATTTGCATTTACACTTAAGAGAATACAGACCATTAATTTCGCATATCATGAAATCCTGGCTTATAATTGTGAGTTTAGAGTATAAAAGAATATCTTTAGGAATTAAGGGGTCAGTACTGCTTATGGGAGGAAATATAGTCATTCTTTTCACAATAATAAACGGGCTGTTTGAAATGTCTCAACAAAGATGCTGCCTCTCGCAAAGAATTCAAATATGTTATTTAAAAATTACGGTCAGAGTATGCTTTTGAGAAGATTTCGAAATGAGTCAAACTATGTATGGTTTTGTGAATCAAAAAATGTCTTGTCGTCAGATTTTCGTTCTCCAGTTATGGTTATTCAAATAAAGAACTGTTAAGGGGACAATAACAAGCAAACCCGAATTATCTGACAATTACCAGATATTCCTTTTAAAGTCACTTAAGGGTTCAGTCATTATTCTCTCATGGTTTCTGCAGGCAAAACGGACGTTTTGACCTAATTTAGAGCTTTTTTGTGAAACCCTCGCAGGTGGGTGGATACCATTTTACATCAGAGAACGTATCAATGATTTGCTAAATAAAGGGAGACTGATTGGAATAATTATGTATATGTTGCTGGCCGTCGCCAGTCAGCCATGCCCCAATCTTAAATCGAACTGACCCAAGTGTTGAGTAAGAACTCAGTTGACCATTAGATTAAAGTTTCACGGTCCCAGGCCTTGTTGGCGCTTAAAAGCGCCATTCAACTATTTCCCCCGATTGTTGGGCTGAGTACGGGTCCTCCATAATACATTCTAGCTACTGCTTTAGAGGTCTCACTGACGGATTTGAATACTAAATTTTGCTAGAGGATAACGTTTAATCCTGATAAAGTTGTACCTTACGCACGCTTTCCGGCAATGGATGAAAGAATGAACACGCCCAGTTTTTCCCTAGCTGCACGGAGGTCCGGGTGGCCGCGGTAATAATGCGGCAAAATACGGCGTTCTGAGTTTCTTCCGTTTGGCCAGCCAACTCAAGAGCTACCAACAAATTAATTTTGCATGCGAGGCATCATAAGTACAAGAATCACTCTAAATGCGTGCACTTACTGATTGAATATTGCATGTTCTTGACATTCACTCTTTCCTTGGCGAACATGCCCTAGTGGATATTTTACTTTGATCACATCTATACATTTTGTAAGTCAGGGGAGTTTGGCAACTCCTTAGTTTCGCAGAATGTCCATGGATTTTAGAAACTACAAATTTTCGAATTAATTTTACTCGACAGCCAGCCTAATGATAATCTAAAACTCATCGGAATGTCTTCTTATAATATTATTAGTAGCATACCTGAGGACTGTTATATTTTAAAACAATTTAAATTTAATAAGTACTTCCGTAACTAATGAAAAACTCCTAAAAGATGCCCGTCTTCCTAGTTGCCTCATTGTTAAGCGATTTGACTACCCTCCTCTTCTACCGATAATGAGATCTGACGTCAGGCTTGAAAAATCGAGTTCTCAGTTACTGAAATATAGCACGTTTTTCTGAGTCTAGACTACAGTCTCATGCCTCAATAACGTAACAGACGGCTTTTGATCACTGAGAAATCCAGTTTGACCCGCAGAGACGAAGGTTTTTCGAGTTCGTTGTATATCTTATCCGTTTCAGAACGGAAGAAAAATACGTTCGTAGTTTTAAAAAGGTATCTTTGACATCACTGAACTTCCGTATATAGTCGTTTTTGTTCTCAGTTTTGTCACCTTCACGTACTGGAAAGTGAAGTGGAAGCCACTTCTCGAAAAAATGGCCCCAAATGCAGAGTGATGTTTGGAAAATTCTGGGATCTTTCTGCAGGATAAATAAGTGAGCACTACTAAGCAAATTTTGCTTTGATAGTAATAAAAATCACGTTTCAAGCAAAATCAGAAAAGAAACAAACAATTTCCGTCGTTCGGCGAACATCTCCTCCTGCAACAGTTGGTGGTCGACTTCGGATGTGAAAAATGACTTTTCCCATTTTGAACTCATCTAGCTGCATTGCGTTCCATACTCTATGCGAGGTGCTTCTAGAAATCCGGCCGGTATTTTTGCAACCTGTGGGATATCTTCTAACCACACCATGAAACCTTCAGAGGCTTTTAAGTCGAGTAAAATTTTGTGCAAGCGTTAAATTCTAAACAACTTATGCTTGTTTTGACGCATGCCAGAGAATCACTTGTAAAACTCCTGTTACCACCCGGTCCCGCTTTGCAGATGGCTGGGTTTTGTTTACTTCAGGTGTGGTAAAATAACCACATCTGACCTAATTATATACAGTGAGTGACCTATCTCATGAAATGTTGACTGAAATTCTGAAACGTGTTTTCGATTAGGAAGGATTACTTAGGCGCGGTTGTAATACTAATTATCTTGCGGCATAATCGTATAGTATTTCAGACTCGGCGGGATGTCGGTTTTTAAACACACTGCTTTTTAATCTCCTGTAGAAAAAGTACTCGATAAGAAGTGACTACTTAAGTAGCATGCACTTTTCTCATTGATTTTCGATGGTCTTGCAAATTCAAATATATCTTATAAAAATCATAAACAAAAATATGCTTTCTTTCAGTCAATTAATAGAAAATCACGTCTTCTTTATATTTTTTATTCAATGAAGAGGCATAATTAGGTTTTAAAAAAGTTTTCCAATTCCCGAATAATTTTGAGCCAGATCTGCCATTGCATTAGCGTTTAGCGATTTCAGTTTACAAGGTGCATGCTTTCTACGTAAGGAAAATCACATATTCCTCTATGCGTTTAGGAAGATATCATATAGAGTTCATAAAATTTTGCAATGAATCCGGACTATGTTGTACATTTCACGAGGAGCTGTCATAAACGGCCAGCTACGATGCTATTTGAATGGACATCGCGCGGTCTTAAAAAATCTCATAATCAGAAACTTTTTTAAAACCTAATTATACGTCTTCCTTGAATAAAATATATAAAGAAGACGGGATTTTCTATTAATTGACTGAAAGAAAGCATATTTTTGTTTATGATTTCTATAAGATATATTTGAATTTGCAAGACCATCAAAATCAATGAGAAAAGTGCATGCTACTTAAGTGGTCATTTCTTATCGAGTACGTTTTCTACGGGAGATAAAAGAGCAGTGTGTTTAAAAGCCGACATCCTGCCGAGTCCGAAATACTATACGATTATGCCGCAAGATAATTAATACTACAACCGCGCGTAAGTACTCCTTCCTAATCGAAAACACGTTTCAGAATTTCAGTCAACATTTCATGAGATAGGTCACTCACTGCCATGTTTAGAAAAATGCGTGACTTACTGATATTATTAAAAGTAGAAGTCTGTGGTTTTCAATAGCGTGCATACTTTGAGAGGATTGGCCCTATTCACCACGGCAGGGTTGCGACATGTCGCAGTGCAAATGGGAAATGGGGCAGACCGTGTTTGTACTTCGAGCAAAAAGAGACAGGCAAAATAATAATCTGTAAAACCACTGTGTATTAAAAGAAAGAAGGGAAATCGAAAAACAAACCCTTTGTTCACAAAGACGCTATAAGCAACAAACGCTCACCGACGAAGACAGGGAGGGCGACAGGATCATTTATAGCTTGGCTGCCTCCAGTCAAGCCAGAAATACCCAGCCCGCTGTTTATATCTTTGGAAGTAAAGAATCATTCTTGATTGATTGTCATGTTTCATGCAATTATTGGTGTAGGCTTCAAACTATCATCTCCAAGGTAAAGTGAAAATGCTCATTTCT
>CACRXP010000792.1:65432-77229 GCA_902702965.1 Spirometra erinaceieuropaei
TGCGCGGTCTTAAAAAATCTCATAATTAGAAACTTTTTTAAAACCTAATTATACTTCTTCCTTGAATAAAAAATATAAAGAAGACGTGATTTTCTATTAATTGACTGAAAGAAAGCATATTTTTGTTTATGATTTCTATAAGATATATTTGCATTTGCAAGACCATCGAAAATCAATGAGAAAAGTGCATGCTACTTAAGTGGTCATTTCTTATCGAGTACGTTTTCTACGGGAGATAAAAGAGCAGTGTGTTTAAAAGCCGACATCCTGCCGAGTCCGAAATACTATACGATTATGCCGCAAGATAATCAGTATTACAACCGCGCGTAAGTACTCCTTCCTAATCGAAAACACGTTTCAGAATTTCAGTCAACATTTCATGAGATAGGTCACTCACTGCCATGTTTAGAGAAATGCGTGACTTACTGATATTATTAAAAGTAGAAGTCTGTGGTTTTCAATAGCGTGCATACTTTGAGAGGATTGGCCCTATTCACCACGGCAGGGTTGCGACATGTCGCAGTGAAAATGGGAAATTGGGCAGACCGTGTTTGTACTTCGAGCAAAAAGAGACAGGCAAAATAATAATCTGTAAAACCATTGTGTATTAAAAGAAACAAGGGAAATCGAAAAACAAACCCTTTGTTCACAAAGACGCTATAAGCAACAAACGCTCACCGACGAAGACAGGGAGGGCGACAGGATCATTTATAGCTTGGCTGCCACCAGTCAAGCCAGAAATACCCAGCCCGCTGTTTATATCTTTGGAAGTAAAGAATCATTCTTGATTGATTGTCATGTTTCATGCAATTATTGGTGTAGGCTTCAAACTATCATCTCCAAGGTAAAGTGAAAATGCTCATTTCTATCCTGCCACTAGGATATGCCGGTGCAGACCACTCTCAACTAAGCCTTTGTAGTCCTGCCCGACCGATCTGAAGATTGTTTGTACAACAACATAGGTACCGGCGAGTCTCTTGTGCATATTTGGCCAAGGGGGAGGAGTCGTATTAAGTGGAAAGGCGTCATGAACATAGTCGTTTGAATTTGTAGAAATGGAATACCATTAGGTCTCACTTACGAAGAGAAACGATGTTACTCGTCGTCTGGTATAAGAATGCGGCTTTCTAATTTCCTTAGGAACTGAATGCCTGATAGTATCAAAAAATGTCCAATCGCGAATTCCGTTGTATAATACCTGAAAACAGTACCTACTCAATTCTATCACTGTGGAAACTAAAATGCATTACTGGCTTGGAACGAAGGGGAAAAATGCGAAGAAATTCAATAGCGTTAGGATATAAAATGCAATTCAAGCAAATGCTACAACAAGACGACGGTATTTTATTTGCATGACAGAGCATGGGCTTTTCAGTCAAATTAAAATGATGTTTTTACTCTCGCCTATGAGGAACGGGACTACTTGAATACACGTTAAAAGTATCTCCCTGGATTCATTTATCCCAACCTATGGTTGGATGGCTTAACCAAAGGCAAAACGTTGTACTAATCAGTGGTCATTTTTATGGCTTGAAGTTCACCATTACGTGACTTGTGTGGCGACATAGACTCTGCCGTCATTGAAGACTTCACCCATTTGAGGAGTAGGAAGTGCATAATTATGAGACAGCAGTTGATTCGCCAGTTTTGATATTTAACGCAACTACGGCATCCCTTCGCATCGCTTTTGGCCGTCCGCTCCGAAAAAGAAGTATCCAGCACCCAATTCTACCACCCGTCGATATTTGGAGAGGCAGGTCTTTGTGAGAGCCGCTATGTCAAGCCTGTATCCAGCCAATTCACGGATCACCAGAGCCGTCATTTATTCTGGTCGGTTGCCAAATAGAGTGTCGAAAAGAGAATAAATCTACCGGACTGCCAGAATGAACTTTCACACTAACTGACTGTTAGGAGTTATGGCGACGAGGGGGTTGTTATTTCGTGTATTGCTTTAACCATCTAATGGTCATTCACAAGCTATGGTCAGCGTGTCAACAATATACATTATTACCATTTTCCGAGCGCATTTTTAGCAAACTTTCGGTGAAGGGATAAGCAGTACTTCCCCTAATAGAGCTGCGCTGTCAGCTCTGGCGGCTGTCGAGATTAGCTGCAGGTCACGACTTTGCTGCATTTAGAAAACTACCGAAATCAGCCTGGATCGCCTGGGCGATTGGATGTCGTCTTTTCGTATGACGTTTTGTTTGGGGAAGGGAGGGACCGATAAACACAAGTGCAGTTTCTGTGGGGGTTGGGGAGATCCACGCCGGACACTCGTATTGGGTTTAGCCCGCCAGTTAAAAAGTGTGTGGTAACCGTGCTGATCACAGCTTCATGTCACCACAAATGAGAGCTGTGCACCAGATTGGGGCAAAGTAGAAGTTGTGGTTGGACAAGGGAATAAGTATCACTCCCGTAGCCTTCCTCCGAATTCCGGGTGATGCCCATGCCTGTGTCGTAGCCCTAACTCTAACCCTAGCCCTAAATTTAGCCTAGGCCCTTACTCCTTGGAATTTAGCGTAAGGTCACTTGCAATATGGAGGTGGTACCTGTTAACGCGTCCTGTTGAAGTATTCATCTGGTTCATATATGAATTTTATGTGAATCTTTAGTTTATATTCCCTCTATATTGACAGCTTGTCAGTATAGTGTCGTGCGACTACTATCCAACCGAGTCTACCAACCGGGAACAGCCGTAAGCCTTGACACGAGTTCCCTCATGACAACCTTTATATCACATTGTACATGGTGAGATTATGATTTGCTCATCTGCGTCAGTCGTTGACTGTAGTAATTTAACTACCGTTTTTAGTTTTTGGTATGCTAATTAATCGGCCATTTGACGCGTTTGCTGTCCCTGGAAGCGCGCGCTCCCCGATTAACTGAATACTCTGTCCAGACAGAGTCTCAGTAGTGGGAGAGACGAATCCAGAGCGCTTATTGACAGACCGCTGGCTACAGAACCATAATTCAAGCAGCTGACGTTTACACAGTTATCACTCCATGCAGGGTCCCGCTGAATGTGCCTTGATCTGAAATTTGACGTCACCTCCCTTGGTGCTGCCGCTTGTTCGATCATCCCTGTTCAAGGCAAACACGTAGTTCTAACGGCTTAGTTGCTTTGCTGTAACTGCACCAGATCTATGTGCGAATTCAGACACTGTCTGTGTAACAGCAGGTCTTTCAATATCTTAAGTTGACGCTCGATTGTTGACTCCAGTCTTTGCGTAATCTAACTGCACATGGTTTGATAGGGCGGCTAGCGACTTCCGACATCTGAGCGTATAGAGGCGCTCGCCAAAATGCTAGGCTGTGTTTTGGTCTTTCATCTCATTCATGCATGTCCTGGTTGACAAAGTCGCGGAAGTAGCAGTGTACCCTGTGTACCCGACGAAGACACCGCACTTTAGCAACTGTAACTTCCGGTTCACTCCTCTGCGCATAATTTCGCGGGCCCTACCGTAGCATACCTAGTTGATATTTTGCCTTTTTGCGCTCTTCATAAAATGATCTTGTCTTGCAAATCAATTAAGTCTGTTTTCTATGACTGCGAATATGGGGAGCATCAGAATGTTTTTACTAGAAAGTAAATGTTTACATTCTGCTACTGTCAGGACAATAAAGGCAATTTATGTCTTTCGTCAGCCCTAGGATGCCCGCTATCTCCTCTGCCTCACTTGCCTATTGTCATTAATCATTTTTATCCTTATTCGGCGATCCGGCTCTTAGCAGAAATGTTGAGGAAAGAACACTTTATTTGTCCTTCAATTCCTCCCTCGATTGGACAGTTGGACGGAAGACGTAGGCCTCCTAATAGTAGTCGTCTGGCAGCCTCACTCGTGTATGTAGAGTAAAAGAGAGTTAATTTCTCTAAATACGTAAAGCGTCTTTTTTCCTCTAGATGTTCACAGCCAGACCAGTATGCTTAAAAATGTCATCTATTTTACTGCAGTCTAATGTGGAAAGTGTAGTAAAGAGTAGTACGCAGAAGAGGCCCTGTATGCCATGACCGGGAAGACACTGGGACGGGGAACGTGCCCGTGTAATTCAAAAGGTCTTACGCTAAATTCCGGTAAATGTGCCTATTTCCGTCTCCTAACCCCAGGCGAATCCTAAAGCTCAACTCTAAACGTAGACCTAACAGCGTTTTCGCTGAAATTTAACCCAAATCCACCTGCATTACGGGACGTTTCTACTCATGTGTCCTGTCGAGAGGGGTCATATAAGCAATCCTTATCAAAAGTGCAATTGAGTAAGACAGGTTCTTGGGTAAAAAGCCAGCCCGAATTTCCTATGTTTTCCTAACCAAGCACTGGTAAGTTAACTGCACATTTGAAGTGTATCGCAAACTCAAAAAAGCCTGAAAGGTTTTCCAAGTTGAGTGCGATTTTTTTCTATAAACGTTTTCAAACACATTTATTCGTCTAAATGTAGATACGTTAGTCATTTAGAAGCGAGCCTACTCATCACTGCTGCAAATGACGGCAGTTCTTGGACAACCATATAGAGCGCATGAAGCGAATTTGGTGGTAAATATGTGAGCGGGATGCAGTATACCGCGTTCTCTAACGCTGACGTGATGGGCACTTCAAAAAATATAAATAAATAAGCGAACCTCCTAAACTCAGTTGTTTCTCTGCAACAGTTCAAATGCTAACACAGGTTCTTCTTCCGCGGTTTTGATTTTTAAGTTTCCATCTAGTCCCGGTCCTGTTCATATTCTATAGCCGGACCGAGGTAAGCTATGCCAAATTCGGCGTTGTCGGTAGCAGTGCCGGATATCTCAAAATTGTCCCGATAGTCATGTTTGCTAAGAACTACATAGAGCACCTTATCCCTCACTTTTGCCGGTACGTTACTGTCGAGTGTTGATGGCGTTCGCCGAAGCATGACAGTGCGATCGAATTTAATACAAAAATAAAACACACCGACAGAGGATTTTATATGTGCGCTTGCTTCTGGCAACTGCCTAGCTTGTTGGAAAACACAAACTCGCGACAAGGTATCACTTTACAAAAAGAACCCTTTTCTGCTCAGAGAAAACCATATGCTAATCGACACGAACATTCTCATGGGCGTCGGCGCTTTTGCTCATCGTTCGTTAAGTCGTTATCACCACAAGATACTTTATTCCCCTCCGGCACGACTGTGAATAAGCGAATAGGTCAGAACGCGTTTGCCCAGAAACAGATATCGGTCAAGCGTAAACCAACAGCAGATGCTGTACCGATTGCTGACTCTTGCGTGCTGTTCTACGCACGGAAACCAGCGTCATTCTTCTTACAAACCTAATTGATTGATGCGAGTAGGTTTCTGGTTAAGAGTTAAACAACAGGACAGGAAACACTGAAATTGTTGGTTTTGGTCTCATCGTCTTTGTAAGCCAATCCTACCACAACCCCAGATCTAAGGGACCGAGGGCCTGAACCCCAAACCAGGTATTCACTGGACCGATTATCCTGTCGCTTTGCCAACTGGTCTTAGGTTCGAAACTCCGTTCATTTATTTGTCTGTGGAAATTTTAATTCAGAATTCCTGAGCGAGACAGAGCATTCCAAACCAGCTGTCCAAGTAGGCTACCCAGTTTATGTCTTTCATAGCTGACTTTAAAAAACTTTTATTCATGTATTCCGTTTTACTTGAATGCGGTAATAATATTCTTATCTGCAACCTGTCCCTTTGAGACAGTGGTTCTACAAAAACATCCTCGTGAAACAGATCAAGGGCTTCAGTTCGTTAAGAAGTAACTACCGATAGGCCGTCTGCAAATGTATTTGCAATGCACTATTTGCCTGAGAACCTATTTCTTTCGCTCTTGTCCACACCACGAAATGACAATTTTTCCATTTAATCAGTATGCCTGTAGACACCAATTGTTTCGTATAATCGCGTTTCCTAAGGTCATTGAAGACCATCCCGCGCACAACTGTACTAAGGTTTTTGAGAATTCACACAGTCCAAACGTGACATACTTTAATGCTGGCCTCTGCTGTTGTTATCCAGGTTGGTGCTTATAAGTTGCTGTCGATATAAACGGTACCCCATCACGGGATTCTCACCTTACCGTTTTTGCGTTTTATGTGCCCGGGATACCGTCTTACTGGCACAGATTTATTACAATCTCTTTGTTAAAAACGTGACAGTCGTTGCAGCTTAGAATCTACCCGCGGTGTCTTATCCTGTATCTGTGAATTGCACTCAGTCAGAATCAGTGGTTATTGACATATGAGATTTGATACGGAAACGGCCTTGGCCAAAACATCCAAAGGTAAACATACAGTGCCGCTGTTAATATTCCCCTCAAGAGCCATAAATTTAGTGTGCCCTTCCGTAGGAAAATAACGATTTAGCGTCTTACTGGAAGATTGGCAGTTCAGTAAATTTTCTGATTGGCTAACGTTTGTTTTTAATTAAGCACTTTCAGCGATCTCTTCGTACTCGTGCTGTGTTGCTCACACCACACGAAGTAGCTCTAAATGTCGGACGAGGAATAGCTCTATTTGTTATTAAATCGTCGTTTGATGTTTAAACATGATTCACTATTTGATAACTAAAGCAAGCGACAGTTCGGTCCATGAGAGTTGGTAAAATTTTACTCATTTTTCGGAAAAGCATGCTTTCTTTGAAAGTGGAAAATTTATAAATTATGTAACGTTAAATGAATAACAGTAAATGTGCCAACTCATAAAATGTTAACCGAAATTCTGAAATATGTCTTCAGCTCCAAAAGACTCACAAAGTAGGGTTGGAATGTTAGTTAACTTGCAGCACAATTCGAAAATAATTCATTTACTTCAGGATGCCGGTTTATAAACGAGCTTCTTGGCCGCCTGCAAAAAATTACTACTTAAACAGCATGAGTTTTTTTAAATGTTTTTTGACACACTTATAAATTCAAATATATTTAACAGAAAAAATGCATAGAAAGTCATTTTTTTGTACTCTTGTGATAGAAAATTACGTTTTCGTCAATTTTTTTATTTAAGAAAGAGGTATAATTCGGTTTTAAAAAGTTTCCAATTATGAGATTTTCGAAGACCGTGAAATGTTTGTCCACAAAACATCATGTCTCCGCATGTACCAATGTTGCTTGAAAAGTTTACAATATGGCTCAAATACACTGTTAGATTTTATAGATCCCAAATGGTTTCCTCTTAACAACGTATCGAGATATTTGATTTTCCGTACACGGGAAATATCCAGCTTGTAGTTTGGAAAACCCGTATGCAAGTGTAACGGCACATCAGGTTCAAAATCATTTGAAAATTGGAGATTTTTTAAAACCAAATTATACCTTGTTCTTAAGTAAAAGATTTGAATAAAACGTAATTTTCCATCAAATGGATAAAAAATAATTTTCTCCGCATGTTTCCTGTTAAATATATTTGATTTTATGAGCATGTCGAAAATCAATGAAAAAATGCAAGCTGGTTAGGTAGCCATTGTTTGCAGTGTACATTTTTTGTAGTCGGCCAAAAAGAAGTTCGTTCAAAAGCCGACATCTTGAAGTAATCGAATCACTTTGGGATTAGGCTGCAAATTAATTAATATTTCAACTCTTCTTTATGAATCTTTTCGAGTCGAAGACGCATTTCGGAATTTCGGTTAACATTTCATGAGCTAGGACATCTACTGTACTGCGGAGCTAGTCAAGACGATTGTCTTCGCACTTCGGTTTTATGAATTCTTATATTTTTTGCTCATTTTTCCCTGCCTGTGAAGCCATTCACGATGTTTGAGTCTTTGGGCAACTCGTACTTTGGCTAAGAAATGTCTGTCAATTAACTACTATTCACAGTAATTTTTTACCTTCCATGACAATATTTTACTAATTCTGATTTAGAAACTCTCAAATACTATCTTAGTTGACCTATCTCGACGACGGTTGCGCAACCTGAACAGGTTTCATCATTTTATCAGCCAGTCTCTGTAGGAAACATTTGCATCATGAAACGACCGGCTCAGTTTAACACTGCTTTTTAACCTGCAGCAAATGCGTGAGTTGTTCGGGGTTTAATCATACAGTACTTTCACCCTAACTTTTTTCAGCGTCCGCCGTAGATGAACTCTTGTGTCTCCAGCAAGAGTTATCAGAGAAATCCCTTTCTACCTTCTTCGTCCCCGCCTCTCCTCCTGCTTACCTGTCCCTCGTCCGCCCTTCTTCTCGTGAGACCGTTCACATATGCACGCGCCAACTCGCATGTTTGCAGAGGTAAAAATCTGCATAAATGCACATATTCTGAAGCACAACCAAACGATTTGTCTATGGTTTCCCTGTGTCCGCAATCCGCTCAGTCTGTGAGAGAGTAAGAGTGGGAGAAGAGGATGCAGGAGGAGGCCAGCGAGAAGAGTTGGTGTTTGCCCTCTACCTTTTGCTCAACTCCCGCCTCTTCATCGCCACCCTGGCATGCCTCGTCCAACTTCACATCACCTCGAGCGCACTCATATCCACGCCCTCCTTTCAACCGCGAACTGTCCAACATTTTTCGAGTAGATGCAAAAAACTATCTGCACACTTATTCCAACGAAGTAACGATTGGGATGGCGCTGGAGTGACTAGCTAACCCCCCCCCTTCCCACTGGAGCGGAAGAAAGTTCGTTATCCGTGGAGCAGGATCAGAGTCTTGCCTCGTCGTTTCGCAACGCCCTAGCCACCGATGGATAAGAAATTTGCGGCCGGGCGGGGAGCAGTGTGCCCTCAATCCTCGTTCCACAATCTTATGCAAAATCGCATTTATTTATCCATTTTCATATAGTCTATATGTACTCGTGTTTCCTTTATGGAAGAAGGCGCGCATCCAAAGCGAAAAGCCGGATAGAAAACACAATCATGTGTAAATGTCACGTAGCTGTTGTTATTTTCCGGCGAATGTTCTTTCCGGACACTTATTGTAAAACAGAAAACGTTTTGCCTTTATTCAAATTTTTGCGGTAGTTTGCTTTCCAGAGTATTTGTTAGCACTCGGGGGCATACACACGCCTCATGTTCACTACTGTCACTTACATATGGGCATGATGGAAAATAGCACCCTTTCATATACTGACTACTAACTTCTTGCCAACCACGATTTGACTTGTATAGTTGTATCTATAAGCAAAACACTGGGGACGTACATGTCACGGGTGAACGAGTTTGCTCAATCCGTCGGTTTATTCATAGACGCTGGGACGACTAAGGTGGTTTCAACCTGCATCCCTGACCAGGAAAAGACACATCTCGGGATCGATGGCTGTCAACTTGAAGAAGTAGACAGTTTTAAATACCTCGGGGCGAGTCTGCTGCCGAATGGACGGAGTAAAGAAGACATTGTCTCCCTTTCGATGCTGCCTGCCGGGTTTTCTCAAGCCTTAGAAACTGCCTATGGATCCAAAGCGACATCTCCATCGTCACTAAGATTCGCGTGTACCGTGCATCTGTCCGGTCTGTCCTTTTCTACGGTTGTGGATGCTGGGCTGTTTGCGTGGAAGACGAGTAAAGATTGGAGGCATTTGATCACCACTGCTTCAGGACCATCCTTTGAGTGAAGCACACCGACTTCGCCTGAAATGAGACTGTCCGCGCTCACTGCGACAACATCGCAAGGATAACCCAGGCCATCCACGAAAGACGATTACGGTGGTTTGGGCACATTCTTCGCCGTCCATCTCAGGATCCCAGTGTTACTGCCTTCGATACAACACTGTTACCCCACTGATATTACCGACAAAGGCAAGGGAAACTGGAATGGCCATTTCTGGCTTATTAGCTGTCGTCAACCAGTCGTGCCCAACCCCGAAGTGTGAAACACCTGGGGCTCGAACTCGCAACCTGTTGGTTAGAGGTCAAAAGCCCCAAACCAGTGGGCCACGGGGCCGTTGTCCTGTCGGTTTCTATCGGGAACATACAATGGTAGAAGGTCGCTCACCGATCGTTCTTACGGAACTCACCCGTTCCGTTGTGCCTTACGGGCTCAACGACGACGGCTAATAAGCCAGAAATAGCCGTTCCAGTCTCCCTTGTCTTTATCGGTAATTTTATTCTGCCTATATCATGCGCCGTTGTGCGGCTGATGGTTAGGTTCGAGAGAGAGAGTCCGTAAGGCACAACGGAACGAGTAAGTTTCTTAACTACGATCGGTGAGCGCCCCTCTACCATTGTTATCCCATTGGAGGCATTGAAGAGGGGGTCAACTCAAAATATGTCTCGACGCAGTTCACCAAGATATGGAGGTGGTTCTTGGACCTTCGGTATCCAGTCTCCCTCGTTGGCAAAAAGAATGGGTTACATTGTCCAGATCTGTTACTGCGGATCACCACGCGTAGAGAGGCACGGCACGGGACATCATCGGGGTCGGCTGGATCAGGCATGATCGCAGCCATTCCAAGTACAAGTGAATGGAGAGAAAACTAGACGTAATTGCTAGGGTTCAGTAAAGTTTGGAGTCGTATATGATTGGTGAGAGGACAGCTTGAGAGGCGCAGGGAAGCGAAGAGGTCGGCTAGTTCATTAATTACGAGCAAATAATCATGTGAACGTCGGGCGTGGACTGGATGGCCAAAGCAATCGTAAACGAATGAAAGGGCACTTGCCAACCCTGTTAGTACAAACTGGCGGGAGGAACGTTTCCCATTTCAGTCCAGAATATCTAAGCATCACATTTTCACACAGCATCCTGGACGCTGAACAAGCAATAGTACTGCTCACAGACAGTTCAGTTCTCCGTTTGCAGAAGCCCTGATAGACGCTTAACGTATACCATGATCCCTCACCAACGTGGCCCAACCCTAATGGTACTTGTCGTAAAGACATTCACTAGTGCTGCCCTACCCCTACGATACTTAAACTACCGATCCGAAATAAACCGTATGACCCGGAGCCCGTGGAACACACATTGAGGCCTTTAACTTCCACATCCAATGGTATAGACTGCGTGAGTGGATTTTCAAACTGGTCAGTAGATATCATAATTACGAACCGGGTTCTGCATATTGGGCTTATTCTCATTTACTTGCGCGAAAGTCCCACGATGTGTATTAATCATCAGAGTTTGCGTAAATCCAATCGTATCTTATAGAAACGATGCGAAGGCAAGCCTTGTCTCGTTTTGATTATCCAGACTGTGTATCTGCAATAGGGTCCTCGTCTATTACAATATTCTATTAATACCAAGAGACATTTTAATGTTCCCAATGATAATAATAAAGATGAAGTCAGTAAACCCTAAATAAAATGGAAAACACAACGTGTCTCAAAAGATATAAGTAGCGGTAAGTAGGTTTCAGTTTTACTCTCTTTCCTAAAATTAGGTGTTTTGCGGCGATGTGATTTTTTTCATGAAGACAATATTGGAAATCACACTTAGCATGTCATTTCAGTAGAACGAAAATTCGGGCTGTCCCATTAACGAAATGTGAATGCAAAATTATTATGGTGGGATGATTTTTCCAGAGTAAACTTGGCATGGCTGGCCAGAAGTCTGTCGGGGAAAAGCTAATAAGCTACTGTGCATGGGCGTAATTATATGTTCGTTAGGTCAGTTATGAGAACCTCAATCATTTCAAAACCCCATTTTATATAACTGGTTCTATCTAGAGGCATACCTCGACATTCTGATATACATGTGGTCGAAATGTCTTGCACGCTTAGTCCCCTTCCCCCTACAAGTCGCACTTTTCTCCCGGTTACCTGCCTCCCACAAACAATATATTACCGTCTCTTTCCCAAACCCCCGCCAGCCCATAGTAAGAAAATGCATTTGGACTGTGCTCACACGTAATCAGTCGCCCCAAATGAATTAAATATACAGAGCTCTATACA
>CACRXP010000792.1:77294-116657 GCA_902702965.1 Spirometra erinaceieuropaei
ATTATGGTGGGATGATTTTTCCGGAGTAAACTTGGCATGGCTGGCCAGAAGTCTGTCGGGGAAAAGCTAATAAGCTACTGTGCATGGGCGTAATTATATGTTCGTGAGGTCAGTTATGAGAACCTCAATCATTTCAAAACCCCATTTTATAGAACTGGTTCTATCTAGAGGCATGCCTCAACATTCTGATATACATGTGGTCGAAATGCCTTGCACGCTTAGTCCCCTTCCCCCTACAAGTCACACTTTTCTCCCGGTTACCTGCCTCCCACAAACAATATATTACCGTCTCTTTCCCAAACCCCCGCCTGCCCATAGTAAGAAAATGCATTTGGACTGCGCTCACACGTAATCAGTCGCCCCAAATGAATTAAACATACAGGGCTCTATACAGGTCTGATAATTATTTGATTAAAATATTCTCCCATTCTCCTGGAGTCTCTAGGATGGCGATGAACTTGTCATCAGAAGTGACTTACTCATCGCCAGATAAAATTCTTAATGGGTAGTGATTGCGTTTCCTTTCGTTTAAATCTGACAAGCATGCTTTCACTCCAATCATATATGTATTGCCAAAAGAATGACATGAAAAGACTTCATGGATGCCAGTGTTGTAATCTCGTGATATTTTGAGATGAGATAGTTTTTCCACCGTTCAGAAAGTTTACTGGGTGACGGTCGTGTTGAGGTATTACAGGGAGCACTGTAGTCTGCACTGCCGAAAGTGGGGTGTTGCCTTAGTGACGTTCGCCTTCACGCTTCACCCCACGCTTATCTGTCGGAAGTCTATGTTCGCGGTCACCTCTGATCGTCCAAATTATCTCGTTGGAACCCATCATCCGCACTGGCACTTTATGCAACTTCAGTGTTTTTGGCGTTTTTTCGCCTTACCCCGTCATGGCTTATCTATGTTTGCGTTCTATATGGGTTATCCTGCGCCTGTTGTAGCGCTTAACCCAGACTCTCATCACTTTCCTTTGATTGAAAGACGCACAAAGGACCTCATGGCCCACAAGTAAGCCTGCACAATGGCTGTGTGTGTATCAAGCACCTAGTGTTCCTCTGGCCGCGAAGCTCTTTCTTTGGCCTTGGAATTCTGTGTCTTGGGAAGCGAGCACGTGCCCAAATTCGCGCGTTGTCCCGTATCCTGAGACAAAGTTCCAGTTCTTCTGAGCGTCTTGCGTATTCTCTCGCGTACTCTTGTAATGGCCTTTATAAAAATTACTCCCGAGCCCCTGCGCCGACGTTTAAAGTCTCCTTCGTAGCAGGGGAGCCTCAGGTTTCATTATCTGCTGCCCGTTCGTTCTGTACACCATGCCGACCCGAAAGGTCGTAGCTGATGGACAAGTGTCACGAAAACGCCCTTAATAGCGGACCCACCCGCCAGACTTTTCGGCTTCAGTCATCAAATCTTCGGTCGAGCTGCAGTGCCCTCCGTGCATTCGGTGAAGTTGCAGGACCACCCGCTGCTCAAGAGGAGGAGATAGCGATAGAGGTTTCCGATAATTGTGTTGTCAGTCTCACAACAGTGTATCACTGCCCACGATTAGAAAGTCCAAACAGGTGCAGTTTTTGTTCAATAGAAATTTGCTACGACACCTTGAACTTCGACTTCTGTTTGTGACTTACTAATGCACCGTCCCTTTCAAGTTCCGGTTGAGAGTTCGATAAACACAGACGTCCGGAAACAACAGATTTTCATTGTTCTACCAGTCTACACAATGAACTTAATGCCCAGGAATGTGTTCTTGAAGATTTTGTCAAGTATGGCATTATCTCCTGTTTGACTATAACAGATGGTATCGTCGACGGGACGAGTTCCGCGTTTTGGTTTGCATATCACGAAACTTACCAGCTTCAGGTTTTAAATATTTGCGTCTGTGAGTAACCTGGAAGTTAGCATTCAGATTGCAGGCTTTTAACTGGCTCGGAGGCTTTCCTCTTGGATGTAAACTGTGTCCTGTAAAAGAACTTCAAAAGCTGAATAAGATGTCCCCGTTTCACTGTTTTCCCCTTGTAATATTGGCTCTCGAACACCTTCCTGACCGTTTAAGCTGTAGATTCGTGCGAGATTAATGCGCAACAAGAAGTGACAATAAACGATAAACTGGCCTCGTCTTCGCTTGCTTAAGTATTCTTACGTTGTTCCAGGAAACGAGAAACTGACCTAACAGCTGTACATTAGTCCAATGTGAAAACTCTTGGGCGTTAGGACAGCAGGTCGAGCGTGGCTGTGTTCGAGATGGTTAATTAATCGGATTGGAATACAGTGGCATTCCCCATTTTGGGCAGTCCTTAGAACTTCCCGTGGCTGTTTTTGATGTCCTAACGGCTAGCTTTGTCATTGAGGAGGATGAGGATGAAAAAAGTTTCATCTGACTACCGATGCGCCAACGCAAGCCTCCCCCTTAGATGTTGCCGGGCGGGGGGTGTGCGAACTTCATCTCCAACAAAAGAAGACTGTCTACTTTGAAGCTTTAGGACAGTGCAAACACGGTTGCGAGATCACTTCTGCTTCTCCTCCTCCTGTCCGTGGTTCTTCATCCTTGGCAGGCGCAGATGTCCCCCACGAGGCGGGTGCAGCTGTGACCGCGCGTGACGTTTACAGTGGTGCAGACTTCTGCTACATTCACCTCACTCCCTCGGAGCAGCCCAAGTTGGACTCAGATGCAGTGACTGACAACATCAAGCGGCCGGTCCGCACGTGCTGCACGCTACCAGCGGCCACTGAATATTAGTAGGCACTCGGACCTCACGCAAGACAATATATTAGAATGGGTTTATGCAGTCTGACCCCAGTCCTGTAATATCCTTTTAGGTTGGTAATCTTCCAGGTCACGACTTTTAGCGCGCTGCGGCCACTTTATAGTACGTTTAGTCGTTCGTACTGATGACCTGAGAGGTGGACTGACAACATTCTCCCTTTCGTCTCTCACACAATAGCAGCCTTTACAAGTAAATACAACTGGTAGTGAGGTTGAGTGCAGTTAGCATGGCCTGGCGTCTCTAATTAACGCTTAACCTTAACGGTCGGGAATAGGGCAAAAGAAAAGAGTATCATTGAGGCTTGGAGAAGGAGATACGATCGCTGGGACAAGAGGTTTATTAGCCTGACGTTTCAGATTCCTGCTCGAGTTCATCATCAGGACAAAAACAAATACGACTCTGAGTTCGAGCAGGAATCCGAAACGTCAGGCTAATAAGGCTCTTGTCCCAACGATCGTGTCTCCTTCAAGACTACTTCCTGGAACTCGTCTCTTCGCTTATATTGGCAGTATCATTAAGGCTCTATTAAGGATTAATCTCAGCCTGATCATTGTTCCAAAGGAGGACCGGATATGCCGCCGGCTGGCAGTCGTCCAAATCACGACTGTGATCGCATTATGATGGGTTCTGGCACGTCAGATGCAATATAGTCGAACTGCGCCGATTTTCCAACAGCAGTTGTTACTGAGCGGTCTAAATATTGCTGTGGCAAGAAGTTAGGAAAGCAGTCCTCATAGATATCCTAACACAAAGTTCTACTGTCTAGGCATTCCGTTAGTGGGAATTACTGACGGATAATATTCTTGAGGGTACTGTCGTAGTCTTATATCCTCGACAGTTTGATCGTCCCAAATAACGGCGTCCGCCACTGATCATTCATAGTGGGCGTAGCATCGATGACTTTATGTGAATTGGCTTACAGTGAATCAGGCGCACGCAACATCTACCACACTGCCTCTTTCGACATCAACTTTGCTCCGAGGACAGGATAGCGTCAAGATGACCAAAGGCGGTTTCGCTCACTCACTGACAAAGTTAGGCAGTCTATTTACCTGCGCCACACACTGCCTGGTTTTCACTGCTTGTACCATGTCTCCGTAGGGATGACTCGGATTTCACTGGCGCGAACGATATCGACGTGATCTTCGCCGCTCGCCAAAGAGAAAAGTGATAGGAAATGCGGAGCCACCTCTACTCTACCTTTGTAGATCTGGCGAAAGCTGTCGACCCGGTGAGTCGTGATGGACTGTGGAAAATCCTGCAGAAATCCGGCCCTCCCGATCGATTCACTCAGAGGGTGCGTCAGCTCCACGATGGCACGACGGTGCGCGTCACGGACAATGGAGCTATCTCAGAGGCTTTCACAGTGACCAACGGAGTGAAGCAGGGCTCGCATCCCCGCATGTATTCATGTTTGCGAAGTATGTCAATATGTGTAGGCTAAGGATGCATGTGTGGACAGGTGGAACGATACGTTACGATGGGGCGTTGGCTGCGGTGTTCTACAGCAGACTTTCGTCGAATAGTCACACACTAGGTCTGAATGTCCTGAGCCAGTATGGGCAGGTGTGTGACAAGTGCATGTCGGAACTCCCGACATTGACTCGCCGGTCTCATTGAGCCGGTTTCTCGAGTGACCGATAAGGTCAATGTATGACGTGGACGTGTGGTCATAATTGTAATAAGTTGGGATTGAGCCCGCATTGCTGATAGAAGGGGCGATGGCAGCGGTGGCTGACAGGGCTGCTGGAGTGTACTAAATAGTAGTGGGATGGCGGTTGTGGAGTTTTCTGAGACGAGGGGTGGGTTTCGGGTGTTGACACTGCAGTGGGTCCGGAGATGTTCAGGAGGGCCAATCCGTGCCCGAAATATTCATTGTTTGCCTCAATATCATTGCAAAGTTTGGGAGCTTGAGTCGTTAGCCCACGACACACGAGTCTTGCGAGCCGTTCGTTTAGCTTTTGCTGCAGCTCTCGGGCTAGCTCCAAAAATGACTGCGCCAGCCTTCCCGGCTGTTTGCCAGATCAGCGAATCTTCAGCGAGGCCCTCCCAGGTCTCCGAGATCATTTGCAGGATGTGCTTGTAGCAGCAAATTTGTCCGTCTCATTTGCAAGCACTCGTATCGATGTCAACTTGAAGTGGTCTCTCGGCATCATCGTCATCCATCCTCACTACGTGGCCGCTCCATCTCAGTTGTATCTGCCTTAGTATAGCGTGGGCGGTCCTGTTTCTCTCATGTATTTCCGCGTCAGGGATTCTGTCTTGCCATCTACTTTCCAGTATCGTGTGCAGGCAGGTGGAGTAGGAATGGGTCAGTTTCCATGCTTAACTTCCGTATACTCTCCAAGTCTCCGATCCACGCAGGACCGTTGTCAGGATGACGCCTGGATGCATTCTCAATTTCATGTTCAAGTGAAGGCCGCAGAGGTTCAAATTTGAGTTCAGCAGTCGACCGAGGACCTAACTGACATTGGAAATCTGACTTCCAATTTGTTTATCGATTTTATAGTTTCTTCAATCTGTAGTTTTAGGTGGACGTATTTTTTCCACAGGGGAGGCGTGTTTCAGTTATGCTTATCATGGGCATGTTGCACCCATCAGTTAGTGCTGGTTAGTACATCATCGTCTTCACTGTGTTGGTGGACAGTCGAAGGTTGGCGCAGCTGGAGGAAACAAGGTTCATGCTCCACAGTATGTATCTTTTCGTCGTGGTATTGAGCGTAAAATCATCCCGTAGAGGATATCATGAACGCCTACTTTGGGTAATCGTCCTGACGCCTACGGGCGCTGGACATTAAGCAACTGTCTGACATTTCTGCAAGTGCTTCTGCTTCGCGATCACTCCTCACAGCAGGCTTCCATCAGCATGGCGGATAACGTGCGACTGTTGAGAATGGGGACGAGTACAAAACCCTCTTTCACTCTTTTGGTCATTGCAAATACCATGAAGACCTCCCCCCCCCATTACCCTTGACGCCAGCCATCATTTCGATGTAGAATTGTGGTGCCGTCTGTGTAAACGCCTCTATTGTTGGAATTTTAGCATAATTCTCCCGATTTCGTCGTGGTTTACTATACCAAAGGACCTTGTTACATCCATGAAGGTTGCGTACAGTCTGGTCCTCATTTTTTCAGCCTCTCATACAGCTAGCGAGCTGCGACAGTAGCATTGATGGTTTCGTGATTTCTTTGAAATCCTCGTTAACTTCCAGAGACAAGTCTTTTCTCCAAGTGGCGGTCCCGGCGATTGAGTAGGACATTAACGAAAATACTTCCTGCAATATTTAGAGTGGAAATGTCTCTGTGGCTATCCCAGATTTTCTGGTTCTTTAGAGTTTGTGGATGTGCACGATGGTACCAGCCTTACAGTTTTGAGCGATGTGTGCCATTAGCCATATCTGCTGAAACAGCAAAACAAGCCTTTCCATGAAGTATGGTCCTAATTACTTGTAAACTTCGGCCTGAATTACGTCGGAATACAATGCCTCCCCACTGGAGAACCGTTGCGGTGCTCTTACTGCCTTTAGGAGGGAAGAAGAACAAAAGGAGGGGGTCTGTCGATGGTGTCATCGGTGATTGTGGATGGCCAATTAAGGGCGCCTCTGAAGCGCTCCGTCTAGCGCCCCAAAATCTGTGAGTTTCCTGTTAGGAGTGTTGTTCCATCAGAATTGAACAACTACGTATCCCCATTGATGTGGGGACCATAGATAATCTTCCTGGACACGAAGAATTCCTTCATTTCATTGCATTCTAATTACCACGGCATTTTTTGACCTTGCGAGTCACTCAGGCCCGTTGCGTCTTCCTTAGTCGCTGCAGTACCAGACTGGACTGAGGAAGAAAGCCCATTTGTTCACCTCAACTCTGTGCTAGACTTAGGTCGTATTCAGCCTTCTCTTCTGGGCTAGCAAATTGGAGATTTCATTTTCGCCTTCGTCGGGCGAGTTCCGATGCTGACGTCTTGCGTAAACAAGGATGTCCAGAGCAGTTTGGTGAAAGATTTTCCACAGTTTTCTCCATTGCGCCTTTACAGTGCGTTAGTTTCGGTTGCTTGCATGTTTTAGGCGGATAATCAGACGAGTACAAAACTCTGAAGGGCAGTCGATCATATCTAATAGTATAGCACCCAACTTACTTGCTGCATGTATAGTTTGTTGTCACCTGCGGGGTCATAGTTGCAACATCATCTTGGAGATGACAAGACGGTGGTCTGTCCATCAGTCGGAGGCACACATCGCCCCTGTCACTAGTACATCAAGCCCTTCAACAAAAATGTTATCTAGTCCGATATTTGTCGCAAAGGGCTAGAAAAATCTGTTCGACAGATAACGTTGACGGGTAACTTCGAAGAATGCAGGACCTGCTTCGCGAGAACGGGTATCCTGACCAATTTATTGTAAGGGATCTTGCCGAACAACCGGCAAAACTCATCATACTGACGCGGAAAAGGAAAGTCTGTTTCTCAAAGTCCCCTTTCAAGGGGACGCAGAGAGTGAACCCCTTAGAAGGCACCTTGACCAGTCCGTTTCACGGAACTTCCCAGCAGCAAGGGTTCAAGTATTTTTTCAACCAGCCCCGTCCTACGCGGGAAAGGTAAGGATAGGCTACCTACTCAGACCGCCTCCATGTGCATTTACTCCTTTACTTGTTCCTGTGGAGCAGGCTATATTGGTCGTACGAGTCGACACCTATCCACAAGAATACGAGAACACCTGCCGGCATGGTTGAGGGAAGGTGAACTTAAGAGCATGCGCGACAGTTCGACCGTCGTTGCCAACGTCCACCGTGTGATCCACAGCAAGGCAGAGCAGGGGCTGTGACTTGCGCGTGAATTAGTTTATAGTGATAATAGACTTTCGCAGTATCTACAGCACTTCCTCCTCCTCTCCCACCGAGGGCCGGTGTCAAGACAGAGTCAAGAAGGCCGGAGGCGGGGGAGGGGGTAGGTGGGTGGCACGGTCGAGCCCGCACTTTGACGCACCACTCCACACCTCCTGGTCCGCACAACAAAAGACCAGGTTTTTAACCCAACAGGGGGAGACTGTGCTCCCAGTGTGCGTGACGCATGCCGACAACCGGGTCTGCCACCGCACCCGAAATGTTGACATTTGTTACGGTGCGCAAATCCGATAACGCCTACTAGAATCAGATATGGCCCCAGTGGTAGTCCAGCGTATCTACCACGTGGCCCGTTTGGGGGGGGCACTAACGGCATTCACAGCTCCATCCTCGTACACATGGCTGATTCTGGGCATCGTGTGGATCCCAACGAAGCCTTCCATGGGATTTACAAGGTTTCACCTAACTAACGTAAGCGACGGGGTCAGCGCCTCTTAGCAACAGCAGAAGCGACTGCCATCAGGCTACAGAGGCCGGTCCTGTGCGCGCAGAAGAACCTCTCCCACGCTCCGCGTCTGCCGTGGGCAAGGATCGATTAACTGTATGCTTGTCTCCGCACCCCCCTCTCCTCTTCTCCCCCTTGTGACACGGCTCTATCGAACCCTCACTGCCACTTACTGCCTCCTCTCCCCTCCCTTCCCCCCTCTATTCACATACCCCGTTTGTATGAAAAGACGAAGCTTAATCGATTGCTCTTACTGCTCACGCGTTTCAGTTTGTACTTCGTTTCCGTATAAATGTATAGGCCCGATGGGAATTTATCTAAAACGCCCGTATGCTCGCCAAGTGCTCTTCTAAAAATTTTGACGCTGAATGGGGCTGCTTAGCCACGCAAGGCGGCCGCCGTATTCCACAATGCGTTGCAACTTTTGTTTGATTAAAAAACGACCTAATTAACTTGGGCGACATACAGGGTCGCTGTCACTCACTCTAGAAAACTTTTGTATTTTCGGGAGAAGGAAACGATGGAACAGAGGGCAGAACTACCGGAGGTGTGGATACGCACACAACGGATATCCTACTTTGGTACTGCTTTCCGGTGAAGGCGATTATCGGGTGCGGCCGCTGAGCAGAGAAATAAAGGTCTGTGCAGAGTCATCACTATATGAATTGACAAGATCTCGTGGCCTTTACTATAAATCTTGCGGCTAGCTCCTAAACTTCCGTAGATTTACGGGCTAAGCCGAAGGTCATATACGACTTACATAAACAGTTGCAAAGTCAGTTGGCAAACAGGTCTTCACTAACTCGTCATTAGGCCAATACATTTACATGGATAATGGTCTTTTTAATTGTCCACAGGATATAAATGTGTCTCAGAAGGCAGGGTTAATCAGACTCCATGTTCATACGCCGCCCGCGTGACGGATTTGGTGTTTTGAGGACGATAGAGTTGGGGTGGGAGGGGGCAGGAGGGAGGGGTTCGGGTTCGAATGTAAACGCTGTAAGTACGTGCGAGTGCTCTCAGGGCGTCGGAACGGCATGCGATTACAGCCTGAAGTCGGCCAGGGCAAACAGGCTGCTTGTGTCAACGTCTCCTGAAAACAGAGTGCTGGGTTCGCTGGTCGAATGGCCGTGCTTAGGCTGTGGCTAACACCCGTTTGCGCAGGCCTGTAGAGTAGTGTGCCAGTGCACGGTAGATAACTTTAAAGGCTTCTTTAGCGTCGGCTTGGTGGTTCGTATCGAATTGAACTTGAAATCGACTGATTTTCACCTCAACCTAGCCAGGCAGGCATGTGTTCGCGTTTCCTCTTTTCCAGACGCCTCGTTGTACGGCCAGTATATCCCGCTCTACAGGAGCAGGTGAATGAATAAATACACATGGATGTTGCCTGTAACGGCAGTCGGTCTTTGCCCCAACCGTTGTAGGGGGAGTTTGCGAATACGCGCAAATTTGCCGCGGGGAAGGCACTCGTGAGAGCTGTCATAAGACGTCGTCTCACGAATTTGCTTGTCGCGTCTCCTGGAAATGGCAGTCTTAAAAATAAGTCTTCCTTCTCTGCAGTTGGAATGGCAAGCTTTCTTAGCGCGCTCCTCAATATTCCGGGGATGAATCTCTCTGGATAGCCGTTTTCGCGGAGCGTGTTTTGCAGCTCCTGGAGTTCGCCTCAACAGTTTCAGGAGAGCAGATGGCCTGCACTCTAGCCGCCAGTGCCTTGACTAAACTTCGTTTTAGATTTAGGGGAACAAAACTGTGAAAATTAATGTACTGTCCCGTCCAGGTTTTTTTCTGAATATCTTGCGTTGGATAAACCCATCCTCTTGTCTGTGTAGGACATCGATGAACGCGATTTCACTATTCACCTCATTCTCTGCGGCAAACTTCAGGGAGGGGTGCGCCCTGTTAAACTCCTGAACTAGGCCGTTGATGTCGGTGGTATGACTTGTTAGGCAAAAGATATCGTCCATATATCAACGGTAGAAGTCAAAGTCATTAATGGCATCTTTGAGAATCGTTTGCTCGACCTTGTCCACGAAGACATTTGCGAGAAACGGTCAAAGCGGCGAACCAATTGCCACACTGTCTATTTGCCTGTATGGCGGCCGTTGCAGAGGAACTGGACATTCTGTGTGCATCGCATAAGTAGGTCTTTTAGGGTCTCCACTGTCATGCCTATCGGGTAGTTTGTTTCCCTGATGAAGTGGTCCAGGAAGTCTATTGTCTCCACTACGGGTACGTTGGTGAACTGTGATGATACATCTAACGAGCGCATCGTCCGTCCGCCAAGGTTAATGTTCTTGATAGCCTCGACAAACTCAAAGGCGTCTTCCAAACATCGTGGATACAAACTACTTTGATATAGTTTTAACTTTTCCACCAGCCATTTTGCTATGGCGTGATAGGGTGAATTTCTCATATCCAAGATTGGACGTAGTGGTAGCCCGTGTTTGTGGATTTTGGGAAGACCGTGCATTCTGGATATCGTCGTACGCACAGGTTTTAGTCCTTCAACCTCCTTTTCAGACAGAAGCCCTTCTTTGTGGAGATCTTTGAGCACTTTCGTCAACTGACTCCCGATGGTCTCGGTCCGATCTCGGTCTTTCTCGGGTTTGGAGAACTTTGTAACTTCCGATAAGACTTCTTCTAATCTTTCCACGTAATCCATCTTATCCATGACAACTAATTCTGAACCCTTGTCCGGTCTGGATTGTACTTATTCAGGGAAACTACTCATTGCGGCCAGCAGCAAATATAACCAAGAGTTTGGTGTTGACGGTAATTATTGGTTTCTGGTTTAAATACGTTTGACGTTATCTGTTGACTCGAAATATTGCTCATTGGAACTGGGCTCCCTCAAAGCACCCATCAGTTTTAAGCCCATAAGGTGAGAGCGATAGATATGCTCAAGCTCCGTTTGACGTTTGCTAATGATTGGCTTTATGAATCAACACGAGCAGACGCTCCCTTATGGATTTGCTTTTATTCTCGACTGGCTCCTCTTTTCAGCCTGGGTTTCAGTAACACTGACAAATTTGATTGGAGTGTACATTCTGTAAAGGATTTATTAGCGCTCAGCTTCAGGACAGGATGCGATAGGGAGTACGAGATACAAATATCATTCAGAGAGCATTTGCTCTTTCTTCAAGACATCTTGAGGTTCCAACGAAAACTTCCACGCTAGTTATTTAGTGCAAAACTCATTTCACAACTAACTTTTGCACTTCCTTGTCTGAGACACGTAAAAAAACTTTAAACCATTCAAGCACAAAGGTGGTAAAATTATTTTCCGGTCGAGACTAGGCTGCCTGTTACTGCGCTGACAGGGTTTTTTGTTGTCCGCGGAAACCATAAAATCTTACCAATAGTTTTCTTCTTCGTATGTATACGCTGCACCTTCTCGCAACGAACGCAGGAAATTTATCTGCTCTGCAAGTATCGATGTCCACTTCTGCACTGAAATCCAGCGACATTATTTTACAGCTTCATATTTTCCCCAGATTGTGAAAATCGCCTTGAATAACTTCTACTTTCCTCAACAAGAGTGATCGCGCGACTACTTATTTGGGCCTTCTTTATGTTTAGTCTGTTAGACTATATTATACAGAACTGTGAAATTGAACACTATCTTGAAAAAGTCATAAGTCATTTCAATTCACCTCGTAATCCAAAAAACCGGCAACTCACCCAATAATTTGCTGACTTGATGCATTCCTGGTAGTGTGTTCCCTCTGACCCTAAATCATGCAGCCCAAAAACTCTCAGACTCCCAGAAAGATTGATTTTGTTTAAGCTCGTTTTAAAAGCCACCACCTATATCAGACGGCTTCTGTCAAACTTAAAGAGCAACAGTGAATATTGTACGATCACCTTGTATAAAAGGTCGACATTCCGGTTGTCTCCTATTTCCACGGATGGGTAGTTTCTTTTAATCCAATCATATCTTGGGGGAAAAAAGTTGATATTTTTGCTGAATTATTCTTTAAGATAAATTTACTTCAGTCTTGGGTAAGTAGGCAAAGTGTACTTTAGTGTACTTGGCTTTATATCTTCTTACTTCTGTAAATAAAGCTAATAATTATAAGCCCCGTCTTCATTGGCAGCTAACCATTGAAACTAGGAAAAATAAAATAGGAGACATATGTTTATTCTTAACTGGAAAATTTCCACCAATCCAGTCTTTCTCTGACTCTTGTTTCCATTTAAAGGTCTTAGGGCTTGGCAACCTGTCGACAAACCAGCCCTCAAAATCAACATTAATTTTGAGTTGAATTAGATGTCTGAACTACTATTAAGGGATCTGACCAACAATTTAAATCAAGACCCATTGTTCTTGTTTATTCTGGGCTATGAATGTAAAATTAGAATGTGCCTTGTTGTGGATATAAACTTCAGTGGTGAGATAGTTTTTTCGATAAACCACTGTAATCGCAAATAGCTAAACATGAGTTGGTTTGCGATCTAAACTGTCCTAGAGTAAGGCAGTATCTTCCCTTATCAGATGATTTTGTAAATCAGACACGTCCATCAATCGAGCTCGCATTGGGGATGGAAACAGTTGGCTCGCTCCCTTTCTTAGATGTCCTTTTAAACAGAAGACCTGACGGTAACGTCCGAAGCAGCATCTATCGGAAGAAAACGTGGTCTGAATAATATACGAACTTCGACAGTTTCGTGCCCATACAACAAAAACGAAATCTAGTCCAGTGTTTGGTGCAATGGACCAGAAACATTCATTCAGTAGACTGCATCGGGGAGGAGATTGGAAATATCCAGCACTTACTTCGCCGTAACGGGTATCCTGGCAGGTTTATTGCAAAGAACAAGGTCGAGCGACTGGACAAACCCACCACAGTTACTGCCGAAAAACTCTGTCCCTCGATGTCCCTTTTCAAGGGGACGCATCTAAAGGACTCCTAAGAAGATGCCCTGATCAAGTTGTCTCACGAGCCTTCCAATCAGAAAGGCCCTAAATATTATTCTCTACTAACCCTATCTTACGGTGAGAAAGTAAAGTGAAGTTACCATCTCAGATCGTCCAAATGCGCATTTGCTCCTGCATTTACCCCTATGGAGTAGGTGATATTGGATGCACGAGTCGACGTCTATCCAAAAGAATACAAGAACACCTTCCGGCATGGTTGAGCAAAAGTGAAATTAGAAGCACAAGCAGCACCATTCTCGCACATGTTGTTGATCCCGGATATCATATGGGACCCGACAAAGTTTTTCGTGTGATTTATGAGGTCCCATCGAGCTACCCTCAGCTGATAGGCCAGCATATGTTGCCAACAGTAGAAACGACCGCTACCAGGTTACGAAAAGTTATTTTGTGTGCACAAAAGAACATCGTCCAGGCCACACCCCACAATCTTACGCTCCCAACGCCAGCCGCCCATATTTCCACCACCCGCCTGTGTTTTATGAGGGGCTTTTATCGATTTCTCTCATTACTGATATGTTCTACTCGACCCCATTCCCATATAAATGCGCTGGCCTGAGGAGAACTAATCGAAAATACGCACATGCCCGCCAGATAGTCTTCTGTACACTGTCACGTGAATTTTCGCACGTCCATCAGATAATCCTTTGTACTTATAAGTAATCAGTAAAACGTTTATCCGTTAAAATAAGGCAGCATGCATTCTGGTCTCATGACTCGGTATGATAATTGTGCCTAGTCTCTGGTCATGCAAGCCGTTGTAATTGGCTTATTCCAACATATGCTGAGAGTAATTAGAAGGAACCAAAAGCCAATTGGCTACCCCTCGTGGTCCGCGTCCAGACTCACTTTGTACGCTACGTCCCATCGCCTCGGGAACTATAACTTGGAAACACGAATAAGAAGCTCATCCACAGAAAAAGGTAAAGCTGCTATTTTTTCGCACATGAAGATACACTTCCACCATAACCACCATTTTCCTTGTCACCATGTTTACCATAATCATTATTTAAAGCAGAGTGAACGTTTGAATTTTTTATCGCCTTGGTAGGTCCCGCTGCTTGTGAATTAGTACGGATTATGGATTTTATATGCTTTTCGAAATGCTTGAGGAAATAATTCGCGTATCTGTCCTGGGTCGTCCCTAGTATAGTAATTAAGCGATGGAGTTGCAACCGATCATTTTGCCTATCATTGGTTTAACAGTCAACTACGACTTCGCAATTCTTACCCTTGCTATATATACCCGCTAATCTACGTACCGGGGTTTTACTATAACCAGATTTTCAAAACTGCATGTTTCCATTTATTACAAGACACACAGAAAGTTATTGGATGGTTCACGAAAAGTCACCAACAGCTACTCTTTTTTTAATGCCGACTTTGATAAAATGCTAAACATTTTGAATAACATATCCTGATAATCCCAACCGCGTAATCGTTTCGTTATGATGTTTTAGACTGTAATTTTGGTGTTTACCTTCCTCCCTGAACCCGAGATATTGCATAATTATCTGATTCCTCTATCTTTTGACTCATTATTTCACTAGACACATAAATGTACAGGTCTAAAGAGGATTTATCGAAGCAGGCGTATGCTCGCCAAATTGTTTTTTGAGTTTCTAGAAAAATTTCAAAATAAAAAATATACCAGCAAGTTTACGGGAAGTTGGAAAGACCTAGTGGCCGTGTGCTATAAGACTAAACACACCGACTGACCTTCTCACTGACCGCTCTTTGAATTCCCCTTCCTTCTATTTTATAGTAAATATCTGAACTCAGAAAATTCGTTATTTATTACCCAGTGGAAAGTGGTCGTTTCTTCTGACTGATATTTTGACATGCTTGTCATGAATGCATTTTTCATGTTTAAGAGTCCGTTTTGGCGGTCCGTTCAAAAGACTGGGACTGTAAAATGCTCGTTCTACATGAACTCTCACCGTAAGTGAAGCCAAATTAATGATGCAGGTTCCATTGGAAGTCCGAACTGCATACAAATCGAGGTTAGCGCACTTAACTTAAAGCTCATCCCGAAGGAAGTATGGATTGGTAGCAATATATTCCAAACATCTTTATAAAATAACAAATTGCATCATAAATTTGTTAATAAAGCCCAAATTTTACAGTTTTTAAGCCGACGGTTATATGCTTGCTTGTGGTACAACCGGGTTTTTGTATAAAAGAAAAACAACTTTTGGGTCGCATTATCTTGTTTCATGATTTATTCCAGCTAGCTCAAAATGCCATATACGATATTACGGTGTGAAGGGACTGGGGATTTTGTCCCACTTGACAGTTCAATCGCTTCAAACCTTTTCTGTTAGGTTTCTTTACCGAACTTATCTTGCTTTATGAATGCAGGCTTGACTGCAGCTCACATTTCACGTACTTTTTCAGTGTTGCTCAGAATGTCTCTCTTTGCAATTTTTTAAAGTTTCGAGTGCACTCGCTCAATTAGTCGTGATGTGAATCGAAGTCAAATTTTATGCCGTTTACGTAAAATATACTGCTTACCGCCATGACATGGATGTAGTCTGCGAAGCACTTGCTTTTTTGCTTAATAAATCTTTTACTGCCTTCTAAACGTCCCAGTGTCAGAGGAACCACCTTTCCTGTCTTCATTTAGTGAAAATATAGTCGACGTAGTGCGTGAAAGTAGGCCTGTAACCGCTGATATAACCTAAAGGCGGTTGAGTCTACTGTTAAAGGTATTATTTTTAGGTAACGTATTTTTTGGGTGCCATCTCCCGATTGTTACCAAAATATATTAGCTGGGTGTTTTAGCTGATTTGAATGATTCATGTGACCCATTTGTGAAAAACTCGGCGGCTATGGTGGTATTCAACCCCACGACAACAAGTGCAGAGACGCAGAATGTAAACAAACTCATGGCTCGATGGGGATTTCATAGTTCGCGTGGTTATTTCTGGCTGTACTCAAGCCTTCCCCTTGTTGTCGGTGGTTGAAATCCCACCAAGGTCGCCGAGTTTTTCCCGGTCAGGTCAAAATACATTATTTAAAGTCTGTAAGAGCACCCATTAAATACTACTTTGTCAACACGGTCAAGCTGATTTATTACTTGAAAACTTTTGAATTAATACCAGCTTATCGATAATCACTCTAATTGATGGATTTGTCAAGATGGATGTCACAGATATTAGTGGATGTTGTTGTGAACTGCTTAACTCATATTGACCCAACAGTGAAAATCTCGGCGCCTCGGTGGGATTCGAACCCACGCAGTAAGGGGCAGGACTTAGTACAGCCAACGCTCTAACCGCTTGATCTACGAGGCCCCGCCGGACAGTTGGTTCAATATGAATTATTCAAAATCTGCCAAAAAATCTATGAATTACGTAAGCCTGGTAGTCATCTGGCGGATATTAGGTGAATTACTTAGGAAATTCTGCCTGTACAGTCAACGTACTGCATCAGATTTGGTGGATTCCAGACGTTGCAGTAGGTTGGGAGGGTAACTTGACCCAAATGTGATTAAACTCGCGTCGTCCGGCGAGGCTTCGTAGCTCAAGTGGTTAGGGCGTTGACTGTACTAGAGCCTTCCCCTTTCTGCGTGGGTTCGAATCCCCCCGAGGCGCCGAGTTTTTCACAGTTGGGTCAATATGAATTATTCAAAATCTGCCAAAAAAATCTATGAACAAGTTAATTCTATTTTTCCTCCTTTAGCGCTATAGCGGACATAATTAACTGATTAAGCTAATCTGCGCGCGTCTGACAGACATGACTTGGGGAATAACTTAACACCCACAGACTCTTGTGGTTAGTAGGGCACGGAATAGGAATCCCCCGTAATACAGATGGTTCTGTCCTAGTTCCCTGGAAAATTAGGGTTGGGGTTAGAGGTAAGGTAGGATTATGGCCTAATTCATGGTTGAATTTAGGGTTAGGATTACGTTCACGGTTAGGATGAAGATTTGGGTTACGGCTACGGTAAGGATACGGGAATAGGTACCCTTTCTAGGTGTAAGCGCAAGGGGGGTTCCTATTCCCCTGTCTTGCCCAATAGATTTACAGGCACGTAATTTACTGCTTTCAGTGGACTAAGCTGGTTGGGTCAAACATATCGGCCTGACCGAAAATACTCTGCCCTCTTATTTGGCAGAACAAGTTTTAATAAATGCACCCCAATCATTTGCATCCTTCCAAACTACACAGACACACAGCCGCAGTTTTCTAATTTTTTGTCTCTTTTAAGGATTATCTTTGTCATCATGCTTCACCTGGACTTTCGAGACACCCATGGTACCAACAGCTGGCCTCAAACAGGTTTGGAGAGCAGGACTAGTAAAAACGACGAACGGTCACAGATATGTGGCCTTGAAGATGTCACTCAACAGCCACCAGTGTGGGCCACCTACGCATGGAAGGAGCCAACGCTAAGTAGCCACTGGAATGAAACCGCTTCGTACCGGGTGTCTACTAACTCCCAGTCTACAGAGCGTTTGGAGGACATCTGCAGCGGCTATGCAGGCACCTTTGAGTCGGCTGGCCAGCTGACTACGGCATCCATGCAGCAAAAGGGTTGCCTTCAACTATGGCGCTTTTTAATTGCAATGCTGGATGACCCAAACAGTCAGCACCTCATCTGTTGGACGGGTAGGAAGTTGGAATTCAAGTTGAATGAGCCGGAAGAGGTATTACCTTTGTCTTTACATCCTATCTCAGTCTTCTTTCCACTACCGTTTTAATTTGTCAGACATTGCCTTCTTTCTTCCCCATGTCGAAAGCACCCAACAAGAGTCGGTTTCTGCAGAATAGAAAGCACAGAGGATACAGGTAGGGCTGGCTGGAAAACTAGATAAAATCAATTAAGTCACGTCACCCTACCTTAATGCGCTAAAAGTTTATATCACGCAGTTCGCATGCCTGGTTTATTCATTTAATTTTGTAATTTTATCTGTACGTTATACTCTAGACTAAGCATAAAGTGTTGGAGTGAACATGCTGAGTGTAGTTGGCAATAAGTATTTTTGGCAGATTTACATAATTCCTCGGACTCATTTGCAAAAACCTTGATGCGATGGAACGCCCAGCAGCAAGTACTAGACTTGTGTATACCCAGCACTCTAATTACGTAGGCTAAGAGGCCTCACCGGGAGCCGTGTGCTTAACCACATACATTCACCAGTTTTGATACGGTAATTTTACAGCCCAAACAGGACTTCCTAGGTAACCAATCTTATAATCCCTCAGACGACTACTAGACTCGCTTGATAAACAGGTATTTTGCAGATTTTGAATAGTTTTTTTTGACCCGATTGCAAAACCTCGGCGGCCTCGGTGTGATTCGAGCCCACGACAGCGAGTGCGGGATTTTTGTACGTCCGATGCTTTACCCAACTGAGCTACGACAGTACGAACGAAAGCCGTGAGTTTAGTCAAGTATGGGTCATAACATACCCAACTTACTGCAACCTACGGGGACCGCCAGGTCCGTTGGGGCTCCATAGTTCAGATAGTTCATTTTTGGCCGAAAACAAGTCTTTTACTTGCTGTCGTTGGTTAAAATCCGACCGCGGTTTCGGACATTGAGTCAGATGAATGCAGTTGTCCTAAATGCAAAACTAGTATTTACCAGTTGACCCGTAGTACTAACCCACACAGTACACCCATCTTATCATCTCAGTTGGGAGCTGCAAAACCGGAATATCTAGGGTTAGCCATCTTACATTTGTACTACTTACTACTTCGACCTTAAGTCACTACTTATGTTTGTAAGAGGCCAGCAAAATATTCTGTCAGCTAGACATTGCCACACATGGCGACCGTACAAAGATAAAATTACGTCACTGGCTGGTGATACTGAATGAAAAGATGTCCATTTGGGCAAATGGCCATATTAATGTGAATGTGGAATCCACTCTCAACTCGGACGGAGGTAGGCGTTTGATCGATTGACAGCCTTCATCCGGTTCCTTTTTAAAGTTCTCATTCCTTCACAAGCTGTGGCTATTTCAAAAGCAGCAGATGCCGCAAGCTTTAGAAGAAACGCAGACTTCGTTTTCCACGGGGAACAAAGAACGCGAATTTTTCCTCTCGCAGTATATCGATGACACTTAATGCGTGTGGCACTTTAAAGGTTAAAATTCCCAGAACGCGCGCGTACTTCAGTTGTAAAAAAACCTGACGACTGTCATCCTCGGGGTGTTAAACGCGCCGTAGTCGATTTCACCTCTTTAAGAACTCCTGTGACAATTTGCTCTTTCTTGATGTCCTTATAATGTGGAGGTTTATAGGTTGCAGTCCTTCAAGAAAGCCTGTTTGTGAACTACAAGTGAAGTCATATTTCCACACTCGTAAAAAGTTTGAACAAATAAGGCAATAGAACATTTTTCAAAATATATTAGTAAACTGCCTATATCGAGAACACATTGTTAAATAGTTTCGTAGGTCTGGAATATTATGAAGAATCCGATAACACTCTAAAACCCAACAGCAGCAGGAACAATAAGGACTTCGCATATTCTGTCACAAAAGGCAAATCAAATGCGCCGAAATTCCTTCCTCAATATTAACACTTTTTTTCGAATTTATATTCACCGGGATATTTAAATTGAACACCGTTGCCCTCATGTCTGCCCTTCTGTGACGGAGTCCCCTCTGTTGGATGTCATTATAAGGGATATTCTTTCTACTGCTTGCTTACTTTTTGAAATTATACGGTACTAGGCTGTTAGTTTTGACGCTTAAGAACATTTTCAAGTACGAAAGTCTACTTGGGTGGAGATTAATTAGTAATTTTCGTGTAACACACTGTCTACAATCTTAAGGACCACTTGGGTAAATTACGGTAGCTAGAAATTTATAATTTACGTGGCGGGAAATTTTTCCGCTGATGTCTGTTGCCTCCATGAATTTAGTATGTCTCCTAAAATTAATGCTAATTTCGTATGAAATTACGCTTTCTGCAAATTTCATACTTGACTGAAGGTATTCCCTTTAAGGAAATGCAACAATTTCTTTTCTTTTACTCGGGCATTAGGTTTCAAAACTACATGCTGTGAACGTTCATTAAAGCAAGACTCTATTCATGTCACCGAGGAGACGCATGCTGTAACTTCTAAAATGTCGCAAAAGGTGTAGATCCGATTGTGGACCTCAAAAGCAGCATCAATATGCACGCAAATAATCAGCAATATAAACCACGATTTCATCTGGGACAGTTTTAAAGACAAAAATCAGAAGACATTCTTTTTTAAAACACGAGATTTTGAAAGAGCGCACTTTCAACATCATAGATGTAAGAACTAAATGCCTTATGCATTCTTTCCAGGAACTAAGGTTAAATGTTATGAGCATCGAGAAACCGTGAAAAACAACCACGACATTCAAATAGGGATTTTGTTGCGAGTTTGATTTACATAGTTGTTTGAAATTATTCCTTGATGGAAAAGATAATACTGTATTGCATGTTACTTACTACTTTCTTCTTAATTAAATACTACTCTGTCTGAAAACATACGTTAAACTTTCGTCTAATCCCTTATGTGTTTCTAAGCATATGACATCTTCTTGTCGTTCATTTGTTGCGGGCACAACCTTATCGTTAATTGTGAAAGTCCTCAGCATGTCAGAAGTATCACGACCGGTTGGCTGTGAGTTTAAACAAGTCGTGACTATAATGGATGTCTGGATATACATGTTCGGAGCATTGAAGACAGTCTTCCCTCATGAAATCATTTGTTCCAGACTAGAGGAAGGGGTTTATTGTATTCTTAACTCCTTCCGTTTTGAAAATAACCTCCATTAACTAGCAGTTTATTACATATTATGCCGGCACATATTAACAGATGTGTAGTCACTTCCGGACAACCGATGTCTTGGAAAAGAGTGATGCAGCAGCCGCGTTTTAAGTTGTTTTCCCTGACTTTTAAATGCTTAACTAGTCTCAGTAAAGACCTCGACTGAATCGCTTTAGCGAAACCACTTGTTTCACAGGTGGCAAAACTGTTGTTATTAAAAAAAACTCCATTTCTGCTTCAGGGGACCCCTTTTTTACGCCACGTACTCCAAGAAATCGTGTATCTCTTTGCAAATTTACAGCACACAGGGCTCTGTATCCACCGTATTTGTTTTGCAATAACTTTTATAGTGGATTAGTGCCAGTGTTTGGGATAGGACTGAGTTAGAATACGGAAATAAATACCGCCCTTGAAGTTACCTCAATGACACGCGTATCTAGCGGGGCGTTCCTATTCCCGTGGCTTACCTATGAATTTAACGATCACCTCAAAATTCACCTCCGTCTGTACACAGCAACTCTGGGAAAACGGGGAAAAGCTACGTGCAAACATGGCGCCCGCGCTGTGTTCCAAAATACCAGAACGTCAGACGATGGACTATTTAAGACCTGCTGAAATTCGACAGAGTAATTAATGAACCCGTACTAGGGTAGGCTGTCCCACTTTTGCTTCAGCACCGTGGTGAATTTGCTGTTACTATAAACCCCAGAGTGTTTTTACAGCTGAAGTAGGGCCTGGGGTGAGGAGCAGATCCGATACTAAAATTCAGTTCATTACACTGTTAGAGTTGAGTTCATAATGGACAAAAAGGTGAACTCGAAGATCCCCGATACTCCCATTTCTACTATGAACCAAATGAAGTATCCTTTTTACGGTAATGGCTATTTTATGAGCACTTTAAAGCATGTGGATATAAAGCAAATATGTCTTTTTGGCGTTTCGAAGGATAAACCTACTCAACCCCCACGTTGCAAGTTCACAAATCACCGTGGCTTGCAAATAAGCCGACATTATTTACCGAATATGCAATTGTATTTTGCTGTAATAGTGTTATTCTTCTTATACTAGTGCAATTATCGCATTGCTACTTTAGGCCTGTTACTGCGTAAATACCGGTCCGAAAAGCACAAAAGTTTGATTATGGTCAATGGACCGCTCTACTTACAGAAAACATTTGATTTTCCGGAGTCTCCATTCATGTGAGAATCTGCTTTGCCATGATCAACAAACCATGGCCCTCGCATCCTAATGTGCGTCGGCAATTCTCTGGCACCTGGTTCTCTGTCGGTGGGTGCGCTTGCGCTCCCGCTGAGTATACTGGTCGTGAGCATGGCTACCCGGTCATTCCTGTCTTTCTGACCCGTTGTGGTGCTGTTGTTGTTGACCAAAACTCCGGTCAAGTGTTTGTTGTGGACCAGGGGATGTGATGGTACGCCTAGATGCGGATACGGCCGTGCCAGCTGCGCCCTCTCCCGCCTCCTGGCGGGGGCGAGGAGAGGGTGTGGTAGATGCTTCGCAAGTCTGCTATTATTATGAACTAAACCACGGGCAAGTCACTGTGCCTTCACCTTGCCGTGGGGCACATGGTGGACATCATCAGGCACGACGGTCGAATTGTCATTAATTTTTCGAAATAAAAATATATTTGATAAACGCGGCCGACAAAGGTGTCTAGAAATGCGGTCATCTTGTCTATTTATAAACCGTCATCTTCCGATTATTCTCCATGGCATGTCGATTCGTATTTGCTCCCTATTGTGTAACCACCTGAGCTGGCCTAGACTTGAGCCCAATGGCTAAACCGAGTCACTCGTATTGCGTCCAGCGGTCAGGATAGCCCGATGAGATTTAGACGTTTAATTTTGGCTGGTAGTAGTAGTCCCTGTGTATCCATTCAAGTAATCCCGATGTCCAAGGTGTAAACGTAAAAACTTGCCAACTTAACACTTTTTTCGGTCTTAACGTATTTTCAAATAAAGTCATTTCCTTCTCGATTTCGGAAAAATAGTTCCTGCTGCTAAAATCACGGGATTGAAGTGACTGTGCTCTCTGTGCTACCTACATGCCCGGGCTTCAGAGCCCATCTGCCTGAAATGACCTTGAAACAAACTCATGTTTTTTAGCGTTGTTGTGCAACAAAGGGCTTTAGATAAACCCAATTTCATAAATATCATTCCTTAGTCTAGCCTATACTCAGCTCCTCTAATGAGACATCCCGCGACGAAAGTTGGGAAATGAGAACGCTCAACCCAAATTTAAAGCGTTGGAGGGTTGTCCTAACAAGCAACAACCGATGTCCCATCAGGACTCCTGCTTGTATCCTACCCACTCGGTGTTTGAGATTTGTTCGTTACTTTGCTGAAAAAATACTTTGTACACTGTCTCTACAGTCATTCACGGAATACCGTATCATGTGATCTTCCTCTGCAGCCACGAACGGCGATCTTTGTTTTTTCATTTAGTCCTAATATTAACGAACCTGCCCACTGAGTCGACTATTTTTGAAATGACACTTTCACCGAACGTACTGGTAAAGCTAGAAAAGAATGTTTTGATGCTGTCTGCGGTTTAACCGACTCACATTTGATGCTTTTGGAGCGGGCAACAACAGTTGTGTAGTCCATACTGCCAACTTTAGACAGCAAAGGGTTTGCTTCGACTTGATGTACTTCAGGTGTCCATGGTAAAGAAAATTGCTGGAGCCCAATATCAAACTCTTGTGTGTTAACTGAGTATGGGACTTATCCATGTCCTAAGACGGATTATTTCGAGAATTCAAAATTGTTCCTTTTTTATGTTTTAAGGTAGCACGTCTATGGGGCATCCAAAAGAACCGTCCAACTATGAACTATGACAAACTCAGCCGTTCGCTTCGATACTACTATGAAAAGGGCATTATTCAGAAGGTTTCAGGAGAACGATATGTTTATCGTTTCGCCTACGAACCGGAAATTCTTCCTCGGTTTTCTCTGGCTATCGAGGATAGTCATTCTACGAGTAGCAGTCCCACCACTTGGGAAACCAGCGTCTTGGATCCCGACGCCGCTGCCACGCAGCGAATACCTCTACATCGTTGTTGTGATTCTGCACACTCCTCTGTTGTCCCTGAACCCCGTTGGCTGACTGGCCCCTATTATGTGCGCACCAACCCACCTGACGCCGCTAACCTACAATCGCAGTACCGACCTCCGAACTGCCAATACACCTACCAGCTTCCCCAACCAAGTGACGAACCGCTGAAACTTGACGTAACTCCAACCGACCATACGTCGCCTGTTACAACGGCCGACTTTTTCGACATATCAGAGGTACCTACGTCCTCTAGCGTTACTTCCCTCCGTTCGGGGGTCACCATAACTGACACTTCGTCCAGTACCTTCTGTTTTACTCCGAAGCAACAGCTCTACGAAAGCTATGGAGCGGATGAAGGGGAGGGAGATGTCTCTCGGACACAGGTCTCCACTCTCTACCCACACATACATTCCCAGCAGCAAGAGACTTGTGGTGTTGTAAAGGACGACACCGGCGGCACCTCAGAGGTCTACCGCATGGAGGATGTTTTCGATCCAGCCAACAGTGATTCAGGTGCATGTCGTACGCTCTACACACCTATTTACATAGCTCCAGAGGTACACAGCGCCTTCTCACCCGCGCTTACTTACGACTGTACCGATTGCCAGCCCACTAATACTACTCCCGCAGCTGACTATCATCTCTAGGATTTCAAACTCTTAATAGTCACCTCGAAATTTTTTAATCTACGAATCTTTGAGAGAACCCTACTATAAACAGCCCATTTAACCAAATGTAACCCGCACTTCGAAACCAGGGATGAGGCGCTCGCGGTCCTCCGCCCTATCATCTTAATTGTCCTAGCATTTAATCATGTCTATTTAAAAGTTCACGTTCCGTTCTCATTGTTCTTTTTTGTTTTAAAAACTCGAACATAATCATGTGGACTTGTCTGCCCTCTGCTAGAATAGCAGTACGTGAGCATACCTCGCGGACTTCCTCTAGCATCCAACTCTCTCAATGAAATCCTAGCATGCACAACTGTCATGGCCTGGAAACCATCCTGGCTGGTGGGCCACGTTTTACAGAGGACAAGCAACTAAGCTGACCACATTTTAGGTCCTGTGGGGTTAAGGTGGACCAACAAAGTGTCCGCATGCACTAAGCTCGAAGAAAACGTATTCGGTCATTTAATGTGCCCGATTTCGTTTCCAGTCAGTTTTGCCCTCAATCACCTCCTGGAATATAATGTAAACCTAGAATTCCACGGCTATCTGTCCCTTTAACCGAATCACGGTACGTCATCTTCATCACATAAGATGATCCACATCCAGAATTAGCGTACGGCTGCCTGTCCCTGTCTTTGACTCTAACCTCGATCGGGACGCTGATTGCCGTTCACTTATTTCGGATAGACCAAAGCATGCATCCTGAACTGCCTAAGCAGCAGCCACGCTTGACACACTGCTCATCTTTCCGCTCTAATCGCTTCTCAGAGGCAAGTTGTGCCAACTAGCTGTCGAAGTTCAGGCGTAAACCACTTCCACCCTCCGTCTTCTTCGCTCTGCCGTGGACCTGCTGCTTTGTAGGTTGTCTTCATCTGAGAGTCAAAATAATTATGTGCAATGGTGCTGCTGTTTCAAGGCCTTGACACAATGGGAGAAAGGGAGAGAAAGAGGGTGCTTATCTGATAGGAATCAGGACAAGGGCTATCTCTCGGAGCCTAATTTCACTCGGGGGCGGAATTACTGCTAGACACGATAATTGGCGCAATTATGCCCGCGCCCCACAGGCTTACGAACTCAGAGAAACTGTCATTTTCGCTGTGTACACTGGCGCTGGTGCGGGAATCGCGAATGCCAACGCGGAGAGTTAGTGGGGGTGGATAGTGGGGTTGTTGCGCGCCCAATTATCACCCCCTAACGGCCGTGATTATTCGCTCGCAGGGCTGCGATGCGCACGGGGCCGTCATGCGTCAGATGTTCCCACTGGGCGGCAAGTTTATAGGCGCAGAGCTGGGGCACGAGGTTTATGGATTTATAAAGCGCATCGGCAAGGAGGGAGTAGGCTCTAATGCAAAACTAAGAGAAGGACTAAAACAGGGAAAGCGCAATTCGTGCGTACGTTAGGCACGATTAACAGACCCACCATTGCCCTCGTTCTTCTGAGCAAACTGAACGCCCTTCTTTCCATAAACTATTTCAACAAACTGGGAAGCACTAGAGGCCGTCTCGTTTCCAATTGGTTCTGCAAGACCTACTTTCCTCTATTTTTTAATATGCCAGCGGTCTTTTGTGCTCAAACACACTGCTTCAGGCCGGCCTCATTCAGTACGCGTCTGCTGACCATAACATTGGTCATCTGCAGCTGAAGGACCACACTGTTTGCTGAATGACAAATTAATGAGGAGACATTTAAGATGCATTTTAACTGTCGTTGACGAACCATTGTAAGATATGTTAGACCCGCCACGTCAATAACGGCGACAGTGATGAGATTGAGCTGCCAGTCGATTCAACTACCACTTTCCCCTCTTATTTTTGTATTATTACGTTAAGAACTTATTGTCATTGTCTATCGCTTGGTAGGTCATGAAAAGTAAAGCCATTATTTGCAAACCGAAACAGCAAGCTCCAAACTTTATGAACGAGGTCATTTTCTTCGATCAGCTAAAAACGGTAGTCTATTTAGAGAAAAGATTGTTTCCCCACCTCTTAACTGTGGGTTTCATGCATTTGTAATAAATTCGGTTATTTTCTTCAAAATTATCAACGTCAACTCTCACGACAAGGTTATCCGGATATTTGTTACGGTCCAAAAGAGAAGCATTATAAATCTGCTCATCAAGTACGAATAAAAATAATGCAAAAAAACGAATGCGACCATCACTGAGAGTCACCTCCGAAGCAGCAAGTCACAATGGACCCAACCAGTTTCTTCCTGCACTTGGAACGATGACACTTCGCGTCTGCACGATTATAAATGTCGACGTTTCAAGGTCACTCGGAAGTGGCGCACTCTAATCTGGTGTGACTGATAACAGAATACGTGCGGTCAGTTCCTCTTAAAGTCCCAGACTAGGAACTTCGCAGACAATCGCGCATCGGTTAGGAAGCAATTGGGGGTTTTGAAGATATGTCGCGCCTATTTTTAATAGTCAGCTGGCTTTACTCCAGCCTCGGCCTGAGAAGACAGAGGATGTTAACCCACCTCGGTGGCTTGAAAGCACAATGCTCTACATCCAAATTATTTATCTATGTTATTTCTCTTGTAAACGGGTATATTAAATATCAGGTATGATTGACGTTCACAGAATCGCTTTGTTTGCAGGACGGCGAATATCGAACTAAAAGCATACTAAATGAGAACCAAATTAAAATGTTGTGTCAATCAGGACTGGTTTTTGAGCGACTGACAAGGCTCAGTGTAACCCATCATTCTGGTAGTAGTGGTATTTCTAACTTACAGTTATTGAAAATTAAGAAAGGACGAAGTAACTCGCTCGCACTGACCTTTATGAACTTTTATGTATCTTAGGAAATAGTTACCGAGAAATCGCTTTCATATTCCAATTAGACAGTACTTTCATCATGAAAATGTGGTAAACCCGATCGGAAAATCGAGGCCTACACTGCCAAAGGCCTTAATGAGGAATTTCAAACATTTCAGATGTGAATTATGAAACTGTTTAGTAAGGTTGTTAAATTTGACACCTCTTTTGTAAGGTAGTATGGGCAGAAGCCCATGAGACGTTGGCTAGAATCTTTCAAAAGGCCTGAAGCTTAACACTATTTCTTAGTAGGCATTGCAAAACAGAGTAGTATGGAACGGAATCTCAAGTAACCTCCCACAACGCCTCATGACAGCCATTACCTGAACATGGTTTAGCAACCTTCCAAATTATACGCATAAAAACCCCCTTCCTGAGCAATGAGCATTTTGTATCGGTCTTCGATCCCTAAGTACATTCAACCGTATTTTATGGACTGCTTTCACAACAATCGTAAAATGTACCTCTTTCTGAACAAATGATGCCTTTTATGATTTTTCTACTTGAGAGAAGTTAGCAAATGTGCTGAGAGTATTTATTAACGCCTGTCCGCTTCGAAAACCTTTTTGTTCTTTAATTTTTATTTAGGTCGTCCGAACTTCAAGCTACGTGCTTTGTCTCAGATAACCTAGCATGTCCAAGTAAGAAGACCTTATGATCACCGCACAGTATTTTAAAACGCATCGACAGGATCGCCTACTTTGTGAGGCAGCAGTCACCGGTCTGAGAAGAGAGGGCTACGCAACAAGTCCTGAAGGCACATGAAGCACTCTCGCAACAAGGAAGGAATCGCAAGTGACCGACCAGGCCGATGCGTGAGGTGAACGTGCGTGGACAGTGTGGGCAGGTGAAGTTAGTGGTCTCGGTGTCAGCTACGGAGAAGGCAGAAGTAGTGGGGATAGGCGCGCAGGGCGATGGAACGACGATGGTGCTGGGCATGGGGGCGTGTTGGACGTGATTGGTGTGTCGGAATTGTGGTCAATTCCACCCAAGTGAACGCGCATGTGGTCGAATAGACCCATGCGATGCGTGACGGTGCGAGGGCAGTGTGGGCAGTGGAGGCAAGTGCGGTGGGTGTAGGTTGATGCTCCAGATACTGCTTCGCCAGTCTCTGTGCGATGGATTCGCAAGTGACCGACCAGGCCGATGTGTGAGATGAAGGTGCGGTCGTAGTGGGGGCAGGTGTAGTCCTGATCCTCATCGCTGGAGTGGAGGTAGTGGGGGTAGTGTCGGTTGTTGTGTCGGGGCTCGTGATGTTCGAGACGGCCGCCTGAGCGGCCGTCGCTGGGGCACTGTTGTTGTTTTTGTTGTTGTTGTTGTTGTTGTTGTTGTTGTTGGAGGAGGAGGAGGAGGAGGAGGAGGAGGAGGAGGAAGAGGTTACAAATTACGGGACTGTAGAGTAGTCAGATGTATTTGGGGGCAGAGAGGACGAGGAAGAGTCGGGCGGAGGGACGGCGGTTGGTGCGGTCTGAGAGGTACGGTTGATCCGAAGATGTCCAACAAGTCCGATTCGAGCCCCGAATGTCTGTTGACATCGAGGACACGTTAGTAGCGGTTGTTCGTCGGCGTTGCGTACTGGGCGCAGTTGTGATTTGCATGCTTCGCGTTTCACTTTGGCGGCGGCGATGCGGTTGGCCTCGTAGATAGCAGCGCCCGTCTTCACTGTTCTCCTCCACACACACAGACGCACACACACACACACACGACAGTTCGACCGTCGATTTCGTCTATGACCACCGTGTGCCCCGCAGCTGCGGCAGCAGCGGTGAGAGCAGGGACGGTGACTTGCGCAGGGGGTTTATAGTGCCAGTAGAATGCGCTGCATCTACCTACACTCTCCCCTCCTCCCCCGCCTGAGCCCGGTGTCAAGACATAGTCAAGAAGACCGGAGACGAGGGAAGCCGCAGGTGGATGGCTCGGACGGATCCTCACCTTGGCTTTCCACCAAACCCCCTGGTCCACACAACAAATAACTAGGATATTCACCAACACAACAGAGTTTGGAGGCTGGCACGACCGAAGCCGCACCTAAGCGTGCCGCCGACGCCTGGCTCGGAACCCACACTGTGGTGGGAGTGCCATAAAGGCCACATTAAAAAGGAGCCATTGCAACCTGACTCTCAGACCACCACCAGTCAAGAAGGAGGTCCAAGTTACCCCGTCAGTTGGCAATCTTCCAAGCCACGGCTTTTAGCGCACCGAGATAGCTTCAAGCGCGTCAGATTGATTATAGTGAGTAAAGTGCGCTGAGTCGTCGACCTCACTCTCCCTTCCCATTTCCACACCCCAGCCGCTGTCCGAGCCGGTCGGCAAACTGGAGTGCGGAATGGGCGCGGTGGCTGACACGGTCGACTGACCATGCCTGCGCGCAACAGCACGACCTGGCCCTCCATACGCACACAAACACCAGGAATTCACACAACGGGGGTTGAACGGCGTGTCTCCCACTTGCGTGAGAGGGCCGTGGAAGATGCTGCTTCAACCCGTCCTCAGCCCACCAGTCCGCCACTCCACACAACACACACACACACACACACAACGCGACGAACTGCGTGAACCGACAGCGGGCCTCAATCAGCAACCTTCCTATCCTCGACGCTTGACGTGTCGGGATAGTCTCAGACTCAAAATCACCCGTGCAGCCGGAGTCGCATGGGAAGCGATTCGAGATGCACACTTCCCACTTGCGTGGGAGGTGGCAGTTGGGTGCATGCGGCGAGTGAATGTTGACGTTTGGTGGTGATGGGGGAGGAGGGAGGTAGGGATTGTGTGGATGTGTGGTGTAACCGGCGGTTGTCTACCGCAGGTCGTCGTGGATGCGCATGTGGCCGTATAGTAGCATGCGATGCCTGAAGGTGTGAGGGCAGTGTGGGCAGTGGATTCGAGCTTGGTGACCATAGGTTGGTGCTCCAGGCACTGGTTCGCCAGTTTCTGTGCGATGGATTCGCAAGTGACCGACCAGGCCGAATCGTGAGGTGAATGTGCGTGGACAATGTGGGCAGGTGAAGTCGGTAGTTTCGGTGTCATTTGCAGAAAGTGCAGTGGGAGTGCTGGGTGGTGAAGTGAGGGTGGGGTGGTGCGTGGTGGATGAGTCGGAGCCGCGGTCAGTTCCGCTCTCTTGGATGCGCATGTGGCCGAATAGACCCGTGCGATGTGTGAAGGTGCGTGAGCAGTGTGGGCAGTGGAGGCGGGTACGGTGGGTGTAGATTGGTGCTCCAGGCACTGGTTCGCCAGTCTCTGTGCGATTGATTGGCAAGAGACCGACCAGGTGTGAGGTGAAGGTGCGGTCGCAATGAGGGCAGGTGTAGTCCTGATCCTCATCGCTGGAGTCGAATGCAGTGAGTTTGGTGTCGGCTGTTGCGTGAGTGGCAGTCGTCTGAGCGGCCTTCACAAGGGCAGTGGTGGAGGAGGAGGAGGAGGAGGAGGAGGAGGAGGAGGGGGAGGAGGTTAAGGGTGGCGGGGCAATCGAGTAGTCGGAGGAAGTTGACGGCGGAGAGGAAGAGGAAGGTGCGGGCGGGGGGACGATGGTTTGTGCAGTTCGAGGGGCGCAGTTGATCCGAAAGTGTCCAACAAGTCCGATTCGAGCCCGGAATGTCCGTTGACATCGAGGACACGTTGGAAGCGGTTGTGCGGCGGCGTTGCATACTGGGCGAAGTTGTGATTTGCGGGCTTCGCGTTTCGCTTTGGCGGCAGCGATGCGGTTGGCTTCGTAGATCGCAGCGCCTGTCTTCACTTCCCTCCTCCAGGTCGGTCGATCGAGTGCAAGCTCTTCACAGTTGGCCGTGTTGATTTGCAGGCACTTCAGGGAAGACTTCAGGGTATCCTTGTAACAGCGAATCTGGCCTCCTTGACGGCGAGAACCCGTCGCGACGTCTCCGTAGAAGAGTCGTTTGGGTAGTCGCTCGTCGTCCATGCGCACCAGGTGGCCGCTCCGGCACAGCTGCATTTGTCTCAGCATCGTGTAGATGCTCAGGATTCCCGTTCGTTCCAGCACATCAGTGTCGGGGATTCGATCCTGCCAGTTCAGTCTCAGGATGCGACGAAGACAACTTAGGTGGAAGTAGTTCAGTCGGCGTGCCTGCTTTGTGTACACCGTCCAAGTCTCCGCTCCGTATAGCAGCGTCGGCAGGATGACGGCCTTGTACATCTTCAGCTTCGTGCTCAGTTGAAGACCGTGACGATTCCAAACTGTGCTTTTGAGGCGGCCAAAGGCTTAACTGGCTTTCGAGATCCTGTTGTCGACTCCGTCATCGAACTTGGTGTTGCGGGAGAGAGTCCTGCCCAGGTACGGGAAGTTCTCCACCACTTGTAGTTGGGTCCTATTCACGCTGATTTCCGGCGCGTTGGGGGGTCGGCGGTGTTGGGTGGCGGTTGATGCATCACCACCATCTTCTGCGTGTTTATGACCAGACCGAAGTTCTCGCAGGCCGCGGTGAACAGGTCCATGCTCCGTTGCATCTCCTCTTCCGAGGTGGTGTTCAGGGCGCAGTCGTCGGCGAAGAGGAGTTCGTGAACGGTGGTTGTGGATACGCGCGATTGGAATTGCATCCGTCTTTGATTCAGGAGGTGACCGTCCGTCCTGTAGGTGATGCGGATCCTGGGGCGTTCGTCGCGGTAGGCGTCCATTAGCATGGCAGAGAACATAAGACTGAAGAGGGTAGGCGCCAGCACGCATCCCTGTTTCACTCCGATGGTCACTGCGAATGCCTCTGAGACAGCTCCGTTGTCCGTGACTCGCACCATCATACCGTCGTGCAGCTGACGTACCATCTGAGTGAATCACTCCGGACAGCCGAATTTCTGCATGATCTTCCACAGTCCTTCACGAGTCACCGTGTCGAAGGCTTTCGTCAGGTCCACGAAGGCAGAGTACAGGTGGGTCCGCATCTCCTGACACTTCTCCTGAATTTGACGGGCGGCGAAGATCATATCCGTGGTCCCACGATGACGCGGAAGCCGCATTTGCTTTCCGGTAGAAGGCCCTGTTCCAGATGGTTATTGAGGCGGTTGAGAAGGATGCGGGCGAAGATCTTCCCGGCGATGTTCAGCAAGGAGATGCCGCGGTGATTGTCGCAGACTTGGCGATTACCTTTGCGCTTGTAGACAGGCACGATCGTGGCGTCCTTGAAATCTTGCGGGACTTCGCCTTGACGCCACATCTCCTGGAAGAGCGCAGTCAGGTGATCCATGAGTTGGGGACCTCCGTGCTTGTAGACCTCAGCAGGGATCGCGTCCGATCCGGGAGCCTTCCCGCTGGAGAGCTGCTGCACTGCCCTGATGGTTTCCTGGCGAGATGGCGGGAGGTCGAGATCCGCGTTGGTCTCCACTTGCGGCAAGCGGGCGATGGCGTCGTCGGAGATGGCGGAGGGGCGGTTAAGGACGCCTCGGAAATGCTCGGCCCATCGTTGTAGGATTTGCGTCTTCTCAGTCAGGCAAGTACTGCCGTCGGCGCTGAGGAGAGGAGCAGTGCCCTTCGTCGCGGACCGTAAACAGCTTTGATCGCAGAGAAGAAGTTCTTCCATTCGTTGCGGTCCGCGTAGCCTTGGATCTCCTCAGCTTTGCGAGCAGTCCAGGCGTCCCGCATCTCGCGCATTCGTTGCTGAAGGTGGCGGCGACTGCGGTAGAAAGCAGCTTTGTTGGCATCAGTGGGGTGATCTACGTAGGCTTTGTGTAGGCGGTTCTTCTCAACAAGCATATTTCTGATGGCGGTGTCGTTGTCGACGAACCAGTCCTGGTGTTGGCGGGGAGTGCGACCAAGGACGGCGAGCGCCGTCGCCTGGACCGTGTCTCGCAGTTGACACCAGCGGTTCTCCACGGAGACGTTCTCGGCAGCGGCGGCGTCGTCGGCGGCGACAGCGATTGGAAGGCTGTGTAGCCGTGGAGCTAGCTCATTGCTGAAATGGAGATGGTGAGCGGGCAAATATAACAAGGCAACTTTCAGCTTACCTGGGGGTCGCTTACCTTGTGGTCTCCTGCGAGGCTGTAGGCGAATACGCATCTTCGAGAGGACGAGGCGACGGTCGGTCCACCCGTCAGCACCCGCGATCGCCTTCGTCACCAGCACGTCCCGCTGGTCTCGCCTCCGGACGAGGACGTAGTCCAGCAGGTGCCACTGGCGCGACCGAGGATGCCTCCAGGTGGCCTTCTCTCGCTCCGGCAGACAGAAGAAGGTGTTCGTCAGGATGAGGCGGTGTTCTGCGCAGGTGCGGAGAAGCAGCAGACCATTGTCGTTTGAGCCGCGGAGACCGTGGGGACCCAGCACTTCTCTCCAGGCAGTATGGTCTGTGCCGACGCGAGCGTTGAAGTCGCCAAAGACAATCAACTTGTCCACCTTCGACACAGTCGCCAAGAGGGCGTGCAGGTCCTCGTAGAATTTGTCTCTTGCGGCGGCGGCGTCGGGGCTGCTCTTCGGCGGAGCGTAGGCGCTGATGATGGTGGCGAATTTGCCTCCCCAGAGAGGCAGGCGGAGGCTCATCAGGCGATCGTTAATGCCCTGCGGCAAACAGGGCAGTCGTCCCACGATGTCGTTCCGGATGGCGAAGGCGACGCCCGCGTCACGTCTCTCTGCCCTGGGTCGACCACTCCAGAAGAAGGTGTAACCGGCACCCACCTCCTCCAGTTGGCCTTGTTCGGAGAATCGGGTCTCGCTGAGTGCGGCGATGTCCACCTTGTAGCGCGCCAGTTCTCGTGCCACTAGCGCCGTCCTCCGTTCCGGTCGGTTGCTCCTCGGACTGTCTAAAAGGGAACGAGCATTTCGGGCTGCCAGAGTGAGCGGACTCACTCTGCCAGTCTGGTGACTGCGGCGGCGAAAAGTAGGAGGAGGGGAAGAAGGAGAATAGGCAGGAGGAAGTGAAAGATGGTTGTTTTTGTTGTTTCGGTTTTGGCTGTTTCGATCGTGTGTTTTTTGTCTGCGGCCACGGCCAGCCTACAGACAGCGTGGTTCCCTGCTATCTTTAGGGCACCTTTTCTAGCCCCTTCCCCTCGCGAGGGCAGGCAACGCATCCCTGAATAGGGCTGCCCGGTTATCCCAGACGGCTGCCGGACTCCACTATGGGCCACGACTTTTTTTAGTGAGAGAACGACCCGAATTAGCCTGGGACCTTGGTGGTGATGGTGATGTGATGGAGTGAAGTAGGAGAGAGCATACACACAACCAAACGCTATGGGACTTAGAACTAGAGTGGACAAGCAGACACAGTCATCAGTCAGAGACAGAAGTGAGAGGACACCATTCAAAGTCAAGCACAATAATACCTAGCTATTAGCAGAGAGAGGCATAGACGGACAGACAGACGGTCGCAGCAGGCATCGAGAGTTTCATCTAGCTATTAACAGGCAGACTAATGTATAGAGGGCAGGCAGCAGGAGCAGCATACGACACGGAACTTCAACAGACAAAAGGAGAAACAAGGCAAATTCACTTACCTGGAGAAGAACTTACCTGGTGGCCTCCTGAGATGGTCCAGGCAGAGCCTCGCCTCGACGATGTCGTTGCGAAGATCCATCCGGCCAGCGCAGACCACAGTACCGCGCGTGCAGGTGCACGCACGGATACCCTCACCTGGTTTAGCCCGCCAGTCGAGGCGGTTGTCCGGGGTGTGGCCGCTGAGCAGAGCCCAGCTGCGTGGAGCCACAGGTGAGAATTGAGTGCCAACAAGTGGACGCTAGGCATAGTCTCACCTGCAAGCAAATGAGCGACCACCACGACCATCACGGGGACCCACCGCTGACACCCCTACACCCCACACTCACACACACACACACACACACACACACGACAGTTCGACCATCGATTTCGATGATGTCCACCGAACACATTTTTGTCACTGTCTCCGCTGGTGAGTCCGAGTGAGAATCCGAAACGTCAGGCGAATAAAGCTCATGTTCCAGCTGTCGCTTCTACTTCTTATCAACTAGTTCCCGGAACTCGTATCTTCGCTTGTATCGGTAATGTGGTTAGTAATTTTCCCAACCCGACAGCTTGCCAGGTCCCCGAATAATTAAGACTACTCATATTGTACACAGTTTCTCAAGGCAATTTAGTCTGCTTTCTAGTAAAAGTCACTCCTCATACTATGCTCATCACTCTCAAAACCCTTTTCATTACTCCTATTTTGGCTCCATAATATGGCATTCTTCCCCATGTATCCTACCTGAATATGTTTAAATACATTAGTGCAACTTCATTTAGTGGTAACATCCACAAATTTTGGACCCAGCAGCATTGCTTTAAGGCCTTTTCTTCCTCCCTACAGCTTAATTTTCCCCCACCAACTCTTCCTTTTTTATAAACGGTAATGAGTGTAACCTGCCTTTCAGGAATATGCCCAGTATTGTTTCCCCAGTGCGAGATCAATCGTGCAAAGGATGGCTCAGCTGAGAACTGTGGCCTTTGAGTCTGACCCAGATATTTTGTGCATTACTTGATTTCAGGCTCACTCTAATTTCCGACTGGGCATTCGCTATAAATAGTCTCAATTTATACCGATAAGACCGCGTTGAAAAACGTAGCGGTGACAGTTTTCCATATAGCAGAGCCTCTCTTGTGCGTTCACCCTACGATCTGAACACGACTTCCTTTTCTGAAAATCTTAGTTTTGCTTCAGTCATCCTCCGTAAAAATAGGAAAGCGTTACCTGGATGTGTATTTAATGCTCCTGGTTACCCCGGCAATTGAAGCCACCTCTGTGATCTCTTAAAAGAGATCTTAGAGACTTCATGTGATGTCAAAATTATGGCAGGCGATTCTAATTTGCCAGCAATTCACCGGCACACAAATACTTCCTCTCCTATACCCCGAAAGATTCAGGAAATTATTGACTTTTTAAACTGATATCAATTAGTTCACTTACCGACCAGAAGCGATAGTATACTAGATTTAATTTTCACTAATTACACCCACCCTTTATTTATGGATTTCTACGGTGACCTTTAAGCAGGTGATCGTGCACTGCTTCATTGTTGCCTCCAAGTTTCCCTTTATGCCAAACTAGCAGTAAAGCGTAACTAACTTGACTTGACTAATGTTGACAGGGAATTAGTAAATAACTATGTAAGCAGCCTCGATTGCCGCAATATTTTTTTCAAATGCTGATGCAATCTCTTTCCACAATTTATTGCAGTGCCCTGCAGAAGGTCTTCTTGGTTTCCTTCCACTGCAGGCGCTGCTTATTCTAATGTTCACACTTTTATTAAACACAGGCTCAACAGGTTACGAAAGCAGTTTTAAGATCCTTCTCTATGTTCACTTAAGAACCCCAAAAATATTTGAATTGGCTTCACAAATGAGGCTCCTAGAGCGCCTCTATTTATTGGTGATGCAAACACTTCTAGATTTGTTTTCCACTTCTTCCGTCAGGCATCGTCAGCTACGCCCATCGAGTAATTCCGCCTTTATTAAGCTGCAGTAATGTTTACATTACAGAGGTGTCTGGAAAAACAGCGCTGTTAAATTCCTTCTTAGCCAGCCATTTTACTATTTAAACTGACTCCACCCCTAAATTCCTCCGTAATCTGTTACTTGGCTTCAGCGGATATTCAAAAACTACTAAGCCAGATTAGCAGCTCGCACCAAGTAGGACCTAGCAACATCCCGAACCTCTCTCTTGCGCAAATTATTTTCAGTCTCGTTCGAGAATTGATGCTTTCCTGATAATCAGCAAACTTCCAGTGTTATTCAAATAGGTAAATCTGACTATTGTTCTGTTGCCGAAATTTATCGAGGTATTCATGAAGCGCCCTGTCACGACAAACTCTTTAAAAAAAATAATTGCCATGAAAATTACTAACTTATGCATAGTCAATGAAGTTACTAGCTCTCCCGAACATGTCTTTTTACCCCATCCCTTTTGCGAAACGCGTCATTTTGCAACGTCCTGCTGGTTTAAGGATTAGGTAGACGGGGGTAGACTTGGGTTAAGTTATAACTTCCGCTTCTTTCTCACAGAATTCGGTTCCTGATGATCCGTCTGTAAAGAGTCCATCGTTCAAGCACTCGAGAGCAAACACGCGGGATAGGTGGTGATGAACAAATAACAGTTGACGGGCAGAAACATTTTCTTGGGACGTAACGAATTGTTACCCAGATGGGTAACTGTACTAGTAAGCTAACAAACGGGATAAACAAAAACGATAACGGAGGAGTGGAAGAAGAGATGAGTAGGGGACCAAGATGATCTTCGTTCGCGTTAAGAGCTCCTCGCATGTTTTGTTGCCATGGTCGAAATAAAAGGGAACCACTAATTAAAATAGCGGGGGTTGGTCCTTCAGATCTACAGGGTTGTTACAAGCTGCCTTTCCTCAACCTACATACTTCTTATCGTAGTGATAAATTCTCTGTGGTTTTTATAATATGTTGATCTTAGTAAAACACCTGATGAAGCATCACATAAAAGAAAATTTGTTTTACTGGAAGCTCTACGACTTCGCAATCCAGTAATTAACTTTACACCGTCATGCCTGTTAAATCGAAAAGAATAGGTTCCCGTGGGGTCCTCATTTTTTAGTGAGAGTCCCATTGTTAACGCTGTCCTCCAATTGGAGGTACATTAAGGTACCGTTTTAGGTCCTCTTTTATTTTTTCATCATACTAATGATAACTCGACAGCAGTCTAACATCCTCGGTCATTATTTATGCTGACGATCTTAAATGTGTGCGTTCTTTCTCTATATCTACGACCCAACAGTGGCTGGAGCAAATCAATGCTGACCCCCTTACTCTTTACGCGTGGAGTTCAAAATAGATAATGGAATTCTCTCCGACCAAATGTCGTTACATATATTTTGAGCATGAAGGCCTACACCAACCGGTGTTTTTTCACCGCACAACATTGACAGGATGTCCCGCCATCAAGGAATTTAATTTAAATTACACTAATAACCAAGATCGCTCACCACAGGCACAATTACGGTCAAGCTGCCCATATTTGTGGCTTTATTTTTTAGTAATGTCTACCTTCCTGAAAAGAAAATTAAGGCATTATCGGATTCTCCTTCCCATTCTTGAATATTTCTGCCCATTCTCTAGTTTACTGATGGAAATTGCTCGCTCTAAACTTGAAGGTATACAAAGGCATTTTACTAGAAGACTCTTAGATTAGGCACATCCAAATACTTCCTACTCAACTAGGTGCCTGCTAGCTAACCTAAAAGTCTTATAGGTTCGGAGAAAAGAAGCCGGTTTCTGTCTCACTCTTCGCATTGATAATAGTTCAACTCATCCTCAGATTTCACACCATTCCCATACGACCCTCTCAATTATTTCTTCACAATACCTCCAGACACCTCCATCTCTAAGCGCTCCCTCTTCGTTGCTCCCAGGTATACTTTTTTATGAAATAGCATTCCAATTGATATAAAATCATCAAATAACCTATATTTTTGTTAAGATAAGACTATCTAAATACGGTCCTGCTTAAACTTTCATTTTCGCTATTCTTCTCCGGAAAATTTCCATGGGACTTTAGATAGAACCATCGGCAATTTAGGACGTCGGCGTCAAATTACTGTGTCCGCCAAAACCTCCCCCTCTACCTTTCCACGTTCTCTCATCAGAAGTTTCGATTTTTTCCGTTCTCACATCGGGTGCCTCACGAAGCTCAGTTTCCTCCCCAGTCAACCTCTCAAATAAATAATCGAGGCCATATTGACGTGCCATCAGCAAGCCGTTTCTGTTTCGCTTGCCACTGAGCTTCATCTGGATTCCGTTCCGGCCTCTGGGATATCGAGCTCTGACACCTAGAACTTTAGTCTTAGACTACTTTCTCTATGTGTGCACTCACGTGGACGAGATCCGTCCAGTCTTGTTCATGTGGCGGAACTGATAACAGGAATTTCAGTGGGTGGTTCAGACGATCACGATATCCTTGAAAAATATAAGGGCAAATCACTTAATTTTACAATAGTTTCTACTGGGTGACCTCCAAAAAAGCTTACATATTTATATATATACTCTTAAAAGCGCACTGTAAGGTCAATCACTTGTGGTGAAGTAAAA
>CACRXP010000792.1:117221-139631 GCA_902702965.1 Spirometra erinaceieuropaei
CGCCAGACTAAGGGCTGAGGTGTGTGGTAGGAACGCAAACGACGAATGTAGTAAAGAAGTTTACGAACTTTAATAAATAGGAACTCAATATGGAGGGAAAAAGAAAGATTTGAGGACAAAGTAACGCCGAGATACCTGAAAGAGGAGACCTCATTAGGAAGAATGTCAGAGGAATCAGGGTTAGGAGAGGGCCGCAGTCGAAAAATACACTGAACGGATTTTTGGTTGTTCATTAGGAGACCATTATCCTTCGACCACGCTAGGACATGGTTTAGGCCATCCTTTAGAGACCGGAGGTGTGTCTGACTTTTGAGAGGGTGTCCAACAACCACATCGTCGGCATACTTGACCAGAAGACAGTCATTAGGGGACCTGAGATCATCAGTGTGGAGGGAGAAAAGGTGAGGGGATAGAATGGAACCTTGAAGAACACCGCAGTCATTGGGAAGGGTCGAAGATTTCCGCTTGCGAGATTGGACAAATTGGGTGCGGAAGGTAAAATAATCGCTCAGCCAAGAGACGACTCAGCCTGGAGAGCCACATGCGGAGGTTTTGGAAAGGAGAAGAGGGCGCGTGACGGTATTGAAGGCGGAGGAGTAATCCAGAAAAGCGCACGCATACTCGCGGCAACCCTTGTCTAATGCTTTTAGAGCAGAGTGGACCACAAGAGCAACAGCATCTAAAGTACTCCGTTTAGCTTTGTATGCGAATTGTAAGGGGTCAGAAAAACTGGAAGAAAAAGGTATTATGATATCTAGGGCAACTCTTTCAGCAAGCTTTAGTATTGCAGAGGAGCAGGCAATTGGGCGAAAAGATTTAGGACCAAAGTTAGCAGGCTTTTTAGGGATGGGAGTAATTCTCACTGTACGCCAGGCGTCGGGAATCTTGGACTCCATGAAAGACATGTTGATTAAGTGCGTTAAAATAGGGGCTATCTGAGAACTGCAAGATTTAAGAAGAAAAGGCGAGACACCATCCGGTCCGGCAGCTGTTGATCCACAAACCTTTTTAAGGTGTTTCTCTACTGTTGCCAAAGACACGGGTTGGAATGTACTCGGTGATAGGGGAATGTCTTCTAAGGGAAGATGGGAGTCATTGTGACTAAATATAAAATTTTTATTTAGGGAGTCTAAATCTGCATCCACATGCACCAGCGTGTTGCGATGGCCAGTGAGACGCTTAAGATTTTTCCAAATCTCAGCTGAGGAAGGGGGGAAAGGGGGGGAGTAAGAAGAGGAAAAAAGTTGGCTGACAAACAGGCTATTTAGTCTGTCAATCTCTGTTTTTATTAAGACGGTAACGTCCTTAAGGTTATCACGTAAGCCTAGCTTGTAAAAGAGTTCTTTTTTACGTCTTAACGATTTCAGATAGGGGGAAGAAATTCTATCCGGTCGTACCATAACAGTATCAAAAGGGCAGCAAATATCGAAAATTTCATTTAAAAAACGCTGTCAGGTTGGAAGAACAGGATTCAACATTAGAATGTTCAAGGAAAGTGGGGATAGTAAGAGAAATGCAAGTCTGAAGCATGAGAATGTTTTGGGCGGACGTGTTGCGAACATTAACCTTTCTCTCAGGCTTGGCAAGCAGTGCACGTTTAAAAGTGGAATAGATTTTTGGAAGGCACCATAAAGTGGAATGGTCAGAACCTGACAATGGAGCCCTGTTTTTTACGCAAAAAAGCTTGCTGTGCTTAGTCAGAATATGATCAAGAGGGGCATCTGCGCGAGTATTAAAGGAGACAAGAAAATCGAAGCCTAAAAGTGTAAGGGGACGTAAATTCACGCGATTAAAATCACCGCATAAGAGAGTAAGATAGTCGCAGGATAATATAGCAAGTTTTTGTGAGAGGAAATCGAAAAAACGGGTTAATGCGCCTTCACAGGAAGAGGGGGGAATGTAAATACTAACAAATATGATGCCTTTAAAATTACTTAACAAACGGGGCTTACATAAAACAGCGATTACATCTATTAAATCATCAGAGTAAGAAAAAAGGAAATTATTGGACTAAAAATTCAACAAAACGTATTTACCAAATCTGGCGCTCATGGATACGTAAAAACCTTAGAGCATACCCTGAATATTAACTGAATAAAGTCGCCGCGTTTTTCAACCTGAGCGATTCGCTCGTTTTAGCCCCCGTGGACACGGCGCACATGCGACGCCTGTTAAATGTGCGTAGTCATGCGTCGCGAATACTACATAGACACATAATAAATTAGTTTTTCTGGCGCTCTAGATGGCTGTTATTTTCGCCCGCCGTTCCATTTCGCCTTTCCGTCTTTTCGCTTTTTTACTCTTTCCGTGAGTCACTGTCTGGATTTCTTTTACGGAGCCATGGAGCTCCATCTGAAAGTGCTCAGCATAGATAAGGCTTTTATAGTCGTTGTGCACTGTATGCCTCTGTGTAGCCGGGTCCTATGAATCCTAAATAGCCAATAAAATGTCCGAGGAGCTATGCCTCCGACCCTGACCACAGCGTTCTCTATGCCGTGTCTGGAAGATCCCTACTAGCACTAAATTCCGATTCTAGGTTAGAATCTCGCCATTCACTCGTTGCTGCAAATTGATTGATTCCCAGTTTCATATGGACTCCAGAGAATAATCAAGCGATTGATTTCAGACATTGTTCAGCACAGGACATGGAGTTAAGTCCCTGATATATGACCAGCAACCGTATAGAGAACATTGGGGAACTGACTGAGGAGCCGAGCCCCTCGCAACCGTGCCACGCAGCGACATAATATTGGCGAAACACGTGTCCATGCTTTCAGTTATTACCTCTGTCGGAAGTACGGTATGATACCTTTGCCATGCATATGCATATATTGGCAAAATAGCATTGCCGACAAAGACAAGGGAAACTTCAGTGGCCATTTCTGAACCGCTAGCCGCGACCAGAGGTTGCAAAACCTGGGGTTGAGTATGACTGGCTGATGACAGCTAACAAGCCGGGAATGGCCGTTCCCGTCTCCCTTACCTTTGTCGATAATGCTTTTCTGCCTATATTACTAGCTGCTGTGCGGCCGTTAACCAGGTTCTAGATTGGCCCATAACGCGTGCGGTGAGCTCCCCTCCACTGTTGTTTATATACCCGATAGCAACTAATCAGACAGCGAACCCATGGTTCACTGGTTAGAACATTGGACTGATACCCAACAGAACATGGGCTATAAAACCAAAGGGTTGAGTATGGCTGACTTATGACAGCTAGCAAACCAGAAATTACCATCCCAGACTGCCTTGCCCTTATCGGTAATACTATCCTACCTACACACTTACGTAGGACCTTGGCGACAAAAAGAGAATGTTAGTGTCACTCAGAAACCAACAGAGCCCAACCGTTTTGTGCGTCATTCGTTTAGTATTTTCCCTCCGTATAAACGTCATCCTTCTTTGTGCATGGTGGACGAACATTTTCATATTTGCACTTATCGTGTATTTTTTTCTTTGTCTCAGCTTCTGTATATTGCAAAGCCTGGGGCATGTAGTCCGAGCCACGGTACATACCAAATTCAGAAGAAATTCGCGGGACAGTTGCTCCGTCGCTTTGCTGATGATTCTAAAAACAAAGCCGTCTGCCTACCTTCAGATAGCGGCGTTATTGAGGTTTACGATCTGCCTTCGGAACGCTTGTTCGAAGAAGACCCCCAGTTCGGATACGTTGCTCAGGCTAGCAGAGAAGTCGACTACTCATTTATTAGTCCAGAGAGTAAGCATACACATCCTCTTTTTACAGTTACATAGGAGGTGCTTCTGGGGTTTTTGAATTGGAAGAGATGGTAAAACTCCTGCGAAAAGAGAATTTGGATCAGGTTGTTTGTCTGAAACTTCCACAGACGGCATGCCTCGGTGACTTCATGGTTATTGCAAGCGCAAAATCAAAAAGGCATCTCACACAAACTACGGCTGTTATTCAGAAATTGGTAAGCAGGCGTAAGTAACCGTTCGTGCTTTTCCCTACTTCCGATTTTCATTTGAGATTGTGATTTATTTTTATTCTCCACTTGCACAGTGGATTAGTTTTACGTCGTCCTCGCGTGCCTTACCGGCAACTTATATGACTCTATGACCATCGTAACACTGCCTTTTCCAGCTCTGACCAAGACTCAGTATCATTAAAATCAGGATGCCGCGTCATGTCTCCGACTGACTTAAAACCGTTTTAAATTACTTGTGAAGGACGTAATTAACTGGACTGGGCCACAGACTCTGGACTCTGCACACAACTCGACCAGGTTAATTGACACTGCTGCTTGTCCCTTCGTAATATTTGCTCATTTATCGAATAGTATGGACTACCTGAATAAAAACTTGACGGATAATGTGACCCACGGAAGCAACTTAGGTCTCCCTGTTCTATTTGGTGTAGTTGACGCTTAGAATGGTCGTCCTTCTCTTAGAGGGATAAATAGTGCATCCGTGGTACCCATCCTGAAGGTACTAATACGTCTTACATCAAATTTTGGTTTCTAAACAGCACAAGTCTTGCGAAGATGGAACCAGGTCTCCACATGCGGACCTCCCTATTGACTTCTGGCCCAAGCACTGGTCTTACCAAAGTGAGACTTGACTGACCCTCACTACGTCATTGTTCTTGAAGTCTATATAAAGTGGTCACCTATAACCGTACTCTCCTCTCTATCGTACGGGAGAATTGTGTGCCCGTCGGGTTGGAATGAGATCCAACGGGTCACAATTAGAACAATTTGACTGGCCCAAACCAGCTTAATAGACGTTATTCAGAGTCAGGGTCCCGCCCGGTCTTGTATTTAGTAGGAATTATCTCGCGGGAGATGGAGTCTTTCGTGCTTAAGCATTGCCAATTCGAATGAATTTAAGTCTCGATTTATTTCAGGACTGTGAGGACACTTTTCACCAGCACTCCAATTTGTTATCACAGGCAATATGCAGACAGTCATTTTTAAATGTCCATCGACTGTTGAAACGGTGGAAGACTTACCTTTAAATTCATGGAAGCCTATCCGGTCTCGATTATATTCAAAATCCTTACTGGTTACACCCTCTTCCGACCAGCCTCTGTAAAGGAACAGAGGGTTCGAAGGGAGCTAGCGGTCTTCAAGACTGCTCATGATGATCTCCTTCTCAAGACAAGTGCTCAGATTCCCTTCTCCATACAATTTCCAAAATGATCTCTTCTTTCATAGGCCCTGGGTGACTCCTTGTTTTTCCTCGAAGGCGTTTTTTAAGTTGCCATAAAGTAATGATGGCGTCTACTTCCATCCCGCTACATACTAGTTCTGAAGAAATAAAGTAGAGATGCCCGGCCACTTGTCACTGTTGTTCCCAACTTCAAGCAGTTTCCCTCAAGCCTGCTCTGTCTTTCATCCCTTACGTAATTTTCCATTGGAAGTATAGTGCAAATATTCGTAACTTTGAGTGCAGCAGGTTTATTCATAAGCAAGCAACTTTCCAATAATGTACCTTCAACATTTATTTCTCTTCCTCTTTCAGTGGTACTGATCGAGTGCAGGCCGTACTAGCTAGGATAAACGTTACCTGAGTGTGTGGTATTCCCCTTCATCAGAGTAAGGGGAATCTATGTGCAGTTGAGAGGGTCCTAACCCTTGCCTCAGGAGTTTCTGTCTGTGGCGAATCCTATTGTCTTTTCCATGGTAGATTACTGTCGGGAAACAAAGCATTCGTAAGCCCCACACTACCTTCCCTGCGAATCGTCATTGACCAGCACTCGGCAGTGGATCACGCGTGCGATCCACCGCCTGTTTTATTCATTTGTGTAGATGGGAGCCCTGGTAACTAATTAACCGAATATTCAAGCTCGCAGAAGTAGATTGCAAATGTAGCCATTCGGTCCTAGTATCTCACCTCCATGGACCCCTCATGCCACCTGCTATCGGTTCAATCATGACTCGATTTGTGACTGGTGGATCAGGCCTTGTGAACCAGTGACAGGTTGTCGGGTTAAAAAGACTGAGTTGTTTCCACTTTTGGGATGTTTTGGGTGTGGATAATTTGTCTTACTTGTGTATCCTTGTGCGTTGCTTTCAGTACAAAATGAAAAAGAATCCCACGGACCCCCTGCCCGTCTTCGAAGGACTTCAGGAAAGTTCGGACTGGATAGCAACAGACCTGGGTAAGACACCCCATTTTTCGCAGACTAAATCACGAAGTTGTTGCTCGGCACGTTTTACCACAGCTAAATAACCCTCATATTTAGATACTCTACTTAAGCAACTATGCAACAAAAAACGCCTTTAACGGCACGTGGCTCAGTGTCCGGCATCCACAACTGACCTGTCACCGTGGTATCGCTGTCAGTACGGCGAAGTGTGCTAGATTTGGCCCTGTCTCCTCCCATAACTCCTGCAAACAATTAGACCCTGTACCACTACGACTGTAATATAGTCCATCTCGTCCGTTGCACAATTGGTGTCCACCGTTGCCAAACGTTTCTGTGCCCAGGCAGTCACCCCTCAGAAGCAGATGATGCACTACAATGCATAGAATTGCTCGTTACTGTGGAAAATATCCACTTTGTGGTATGCTCTCCGTCCATGGAATTAATGAATATGGCGCCAAGTATACCTCCTACTGCGCAGGACCAGTTTTCTTGTAAATATTAGCATGCAACGTCTGCTTCGATAGCTGCAATACGTTCCGGCCAAATTCATATTTGGGTCATGGTTGCTCTCCAGACCACTCATAGCGCCAATTGTCGGGGCCAACTTGTTTGCGTTTCGCCTCAAACCAAAGGCCTAATTCGAAATTTCTGATTGCAAATTTGCAGGAAACATCGTCCTTCATCTATTCTCCTCTTCAACCTGTCGCGAAACCTACAGCTTGGAATCCCTTTGGGGAGCCGGTCCGGAATTCGATGAACAAACACAGGGCTTCGAAGCAATTTCCCAAAAGACAGGTGGCACAGCTTCGGACACCCTATCACAAACGGACTGGGAGCAGATTATTGCTGAAGTCTGCGCCCGAAAGGCTAGCGAAGACTCAAAAACAAAGAAATGATTTGATCTCCTTGCCTTCGGATTGAACTCCGCCCAGCTCTGTGTACATACACTGTTTTAGACGACCATATGCCTTACCCATCCAATTTTCTGCTCTTGTAACTCCTTACATCATGGTTAACCTCTTATTCCGGAGAACTTCACAATGTGGCTCAGTGAGTTATTTGCCGTTACCTTTCTCTCTGTGCTACTTGAAGCCGTCAAGGAACTGTGTTGATAATACGACTTTTCGCGGAATCTCCATTTGTCGTTTTTGGGAACGGCTGCTTGAACTTCGACATTTCCCCTAAGTAATTAAGCAGTTAGTATACCCTTTTTAAATTAACTTTCCTAATGCGGAAGTGGACACCGTAAAAGTATGCCTCCGTTGGCCTTTAAATCCGAAAACGGGCGACCTTAATCAGTAGGCAGACTTTTCCACGGCAGATAGTGAGACATTACTCCAAGGTCAAGACTCGGAACCGCTACAAACAATTCTGTCACTGAATCTCTCTTAAAAGTGCTACATTGACTGACAACACCCTGAGAGGGCGGCAACAGGATTTCAGATGGCGTTTTACGTATTACTCATCCTAAAAGGGCAAGTCGATACACGTTCGAAGGTTGATTAGTCAGGATAAAATGTGAATGCGTCATCCGGTTCAGAAGGCCTCCCCCACTAGCGCCGAGGAAGGTAGCTGGGTGAACCCGTGATCCAGTCTCCGTCTTGCGTCTGTTCAAGAGTGTTCGGTCTGAAGAAGGATTCTTGTGATGGCGCCGGGACACTTTTTTCCACCTGTGAGAATGTGAGAGTCGAAGGGAACCTTGACGACTCAGGTTGTCGTCTCGGCGACGACAAAGGATCTCCCTCCCCGCTGTCGCCGTCACCGCCGCACTCGAAGGCGTAGGGATCTCGTCCCTCAGTCTCGCGAGCGCCAAAAGACGGCGGGTCCCGGAGGCTCACATTGAGGGGCGGTGAGGACTTGGTCTGCGAGATAAGAGTTGACTGGCGCCTGAGCCTTTTATTCGGTCGTGACCTAGCGCCGAGCAGTGAGCCCTCGCTGGTCTTCCGCTTCGCTGTTTCGCCGTACCGCTCCGATGCTGGTGGTTGATATCTGTGCTGTGACGGCGGACAAATGCCTTCCCAGGATGAGACGCCAAAGCCTGATAGCGCGATAGATAGAAATTTTAAGTTACCACCAGCCGCGGATATGATTCATGAGCAATGTATCTGTCGATTTCTTTTAAGCTTAGCAAAAGTTTGCTGACTAATTTCCAAAATAAGCCGCAGCTGCACATCTCTTTGGCGACTAATGTTTACAACGGAGTTGATAGCGCATTCGCGTCAAAACGGCTTAGGATGTGCTACAGACCTGCAAGACGCCGACCTATAAATAAGGAAAATAACACAGCTTGTACAGCCTCATTATTTCAATACCAATCTTATTAAAGTCGGAGCTCTGTAAAATGCACAGACCGCCTTCTTTCCGTGACTAGCCCAAACTTAGAGGACAAGAGCGTGGGGTTTGGTAGACAATTTCTATAAACGGCTCGGAGAGCACTACTGCTCAAGGGACATTGAGGACTACCGTGCACTTAGATTCGTAGTTGAAAATTGCTCAGCAGCAATACCCTCTCAGACTCCTCGAATGCACAGTTGGGATTTCTGCCTACAAGAATAAACACACGACACCCCTAGAAAGCATCATTTGTAGTAGAAAAGTCTTGGGCAGCCTTTAAAAACCCGACAATGGAACAGTTTTCGGTTAAAAACATCGAAGGATACGACCCTTCCCTAACACCACTAAACCACAATTTAGACTGAAAACTAGTGTGGGTTGCCTGCAAACATTTTTGCATAATAGTAACAGTACGTATGACCGGTACGTAGAAGAAGGACCCTCTTAAACAGGGCTCACCAGGGACGTTCCGTTTCTCAGCCAAATGCGATCCCCGTGTGGATGACGAAACACTGACGTCCGATGGATCGCGGGCCCTCTGTCGGAAAGACTGCAGCTTCTCATAATTGGTCTGACGATAAAGCTGTGACATGAGGTTGGATGTTTGTTGATGGTAGCCGTGGCCCGAGTGGACGGGATTCGTGACGTGCATTAACGCGCCGGAGGTCGGTTCCCATGATGGAGGCCTCCAGGTGCCATTTCCGCGTTCATACACCTGTCGAGGCTGCATCTTAAGGACAGAACCGGTCGATGGAGATATCGGAGGTGCTCTAAGGCCGGGCGTAAAAGAGGACTGTGTTTCCGCGGAGTCACAGTTGCTGAATGATAGGTTGCGACAAGCGTACACAAAGTTCCTCATAGCAACCTAAAGAAGGAATACATGTTTTAGAACAATCTCCCCAGCATGCTCATAATAAAACTCACTATCCCATGTACAGTGCTCTTCTGTGGCCGGCTCTGTGAAGTCGAGTACGCAGACTTTAGAGACCTGTTGACGACCACGGGACAAACATTCCGAAGCAAATGACTCCACTCATGAGTGCCAGAGTTTTGCGATTTTTCTTTAGGGTGTAATCACCAGTTGCTGTTTGCTCATTTGTAGTATACCAATCTATGTGTCGTTGCACTCCTTCTCACCAAACGGGCAAATCGCAGTAGACCACCTTAATCAATAAACCCCAAGGTAGACTGGGGGTAGCGGGGGTGCTGGCGGGCTTATTCATGCCCTCCATCGTCCTTTGTTTGGTCGTCTTGGACGTTCGCGGGCGGAGCCACTTCGTTCTAAGAAGCCAGTCAGATCGGTGTACTTCCATTTTAGTGTAAAGTTATCACTCCTCTATGGGTGAACTTTGGAAAGTTACACAGGCGTAAGGACTGCTGAAACGTGATTCTGTGCCTTCTCCTACTTGAGACTCCGCTCACTAAGATCTTAATTGCTCTCCCCCTCCTTCGATTAATCCGAATCCCGACGTTCCACGCCTTGTATTTTTGAGGGCCTCGTTTCGGCCTACTTAACCCGCTTTAGACAACTCCGAGGCGACAGTTGATACAAACGAAAGAAACACTCCAAGCTAACTATCCAGTGCATAAGGTTGTCGCAGCAAATGTTTTGCTCTTTTTTATAAACGTATGCTACAACCCATTTAGTGGGACTGCAAACATCAGCGTTAGTCAAATACCGGATGTGGGACTTACCACCGAAAATGGGCCACAAAAAATAAGCCCTCATTCCAGGCTACTCCTGATACAAAAAGGAGGGTGAAACTGACAAAGGACAAGACTGAGTATCTATAACTTTTTGGCTGAGGACCCCGGATCAACCAGGCATGGATTCCACGAGGTCAATTTCGCAGGTCAAAAGTAGGTGAATTCGACTGGTGAAGTTAGTTTTTCAATGCAAGAAATGGCATCCATTCTAACGCTTACAATCAGCGCATAGTCGACGGCGGCTTGAGTGGTAGACCAGCGGCGAGCAGTGGAAGTATGGAGTCGGAGAAGGTGATCCGCTCCACCCACGATAAGGAGCTGCAGATCGAATTCGTGTGGCTTAATGCTGGCGCCCTCGCCACCAGTTGCACCACTAGTTCCCACCTCCGAGGGCGGCGGCGCACGCCGACGAGCAGCAATGAGAAAGTCGCGGAACCGAGAGGCCTCCTGTTCACCCCCAAAGCGTGAACGGCCCCCCACAAGGAGGAGGACTGAGCAGCGACGGCCAATTGCAGCCAACACCTCCAGCTGATGTGTCGGTAAGGTAAGCGGTATGCCCAGACAGATAAGACCACTGAGCCAGGGGCGCGATGGAGCAGGGCTTTCTAATCCTAGCAGGCGGCCGCAGAGAACTTTCTCGAGTCCGCTGTTGCTGTAGGAGGCGGGTAGTTGGAGGGCCGCTGTGATCATCAAAGGGCAGGTGATGCCAAAGCCGACTAGGTAGATGGGTACCGGACGATTTTCGTCCATCTGTGACAAATGTGGTTGGATAAAATTATACCGTCAATGGCCCTTTACCCCTGCGATGAATAAATTAACAACAGCTCACTCCTTCCATCTAACTAATCATTTACACGACTTAGTTCTACTAGTCTGTCAACACCTGTACGACATGCAGGCTGGTAGCCTAAGTCGCAGTTTTAAGGCAGTAGCTTGTGCCCAGTGCCTGAGCGTTGGCAGTATGACAGTGGTCAGCCACTTGTATGTTCCACTCGGTCTTCCCACACCCTCAATTCAGTTTTCACAGTTTACATATCCTTGCATGGTATATGGCTCCGAGACCTGAGTTAATTTCGTAAGATAGAAATCATAGCTAACTGGATTAATACTATTTCCGCGTCCAAAGGACAACGTCCGAGACTGAAATCAGGCAGCTAGGAGAGTGACAGCTGAGTGTACAAGTTAGCCTATATTTTTGATGACAAGCAACTGCAAATACGTGCGAATTCTTGCAAAAAACGGCGTCAATTGGCGCGAACTTCAGGTGACAAAGAGGGGGATAAAAGTTCCGCGTTCATAGGAGTTTTTTTCGTCTTTCGTACCATTAATTACGAGTACAATAAGTACAGTTCCGATGTTAGTCTCGTTACTCTCAGGCCCGGAGATGAGGGAGACAGCTACAGCGACTTTGCATATGTAACAGCAGACTTTTGTCATGTAGTTGATTCGTGATGGATCGCCACAGATCCGCCCAAATCAACACGGACACTTAGTAGTCTCCCGGTCGTCCGGTGGGGCCTCGTAGCTCAAGTGACTGGAGCGTTGGCTGTACTAAAGCCTCCCCTTGCTGTGATGGCTCCAAATCCCACCGGGGCATCGAGTTTTTTACAGTTAGGTCAAAGTGACTTATATGAAATCTACCAAAGCACCTCTGAATTACGTGAGCCTGGTAGTCATCTGGTGGATTCTAGATGTATTACTTAGGAAATCCTGCTTGGGTGGTGAGCTTACTGTGTCGGATTCGGTGGATTCCAGACGTTGCAGTAGGTTGGGCGGGTAAAACTGACCCAAATCTGATTAAACTCGCGTAGTCCGGTGAGGTCTCGTAGCTCAGATAGTTAGGGCGTTTACTGTACTAAAGCCTCCCCTTGCTGTAGTGGCTCCAAATCCCACCGGGGCACCGAGTTTTTCATAGATAGGTCAAAGTGGACTTATTAGTCAGTTAGCTTTACCTAAATTATCCAAAATGCAGGAGTCAAAAAGTCATCCGAACAGACTAGTCTCTGGTAGTTCGGAACTCCTGCAATCGCCTATTTGACTCTGCGCATTGCGCATACTAACAATGCGCAACTAAGAAGGCCACTTTTAACTTTCTCTGTCTGCAAAACAAGAAAGGACGAGTAGAACTGCGCGTACCAAGGCGAGAAGCCGTTGAATTAGACATCGCATTCCCAAACGTGGTGTCTCACAGGCATCCTCGGGGATGGGTTGGGAGACGACACGACCAAGGCACGAAAGGTCACGCACTAAGCGCGCTATGCGGAGGCTCTTAGCCTGGCTCGCAAGCATTACACAGACAAAAATTGGATCGTCGGCATCTGCCAATGAAGATGGTTGTCGACCAATAGTGGAGCCAATCTCGCAAATCGGTATCGACGGCATCAAGGAGATGGGAGAAAATCCATTCGTTGGCTCGGACAATGATTGCTAAAATTTCAGTACAAGGAAGAGGAGAATTTGTGTCAGCCAACATAAACTAAAAAGAACTTTTCGATCAAAACAATAAGGGCGGGGTCGAAATGACAAGTGTAGCTTTACTCCATTCAATAATTCCTAAGTAATTACTGGGCCGAGTCTTGATCGCGTGGTGATATACAAGGGGGCCATTATGTGAAATATCACGAACTATGCCACACGGGCCACGTCGAACCATCTGCGCGGCCGAAGTGACAGCCACTAAAAAAAATTAAAGGTGGGGGGAGGAAATTTTAATTGTTCGAGAGAACAAGTCTGAGTGCGTAGTAATGCTCAGGAGCCACCAAACTGTAGCCAAGCACACAAATTCGTCAATTCGGACCCCATAAAACACTGAGGGACAAAATCAACAACGGCCCCTCGACCCGTGGTCCGCAGGATAGAGCGAGAAACGCAGCTCAATGGCGATTTCAGTTTTTGGAGTCGGCATTCAGCGGATTTTATCGCCCCATTGCAAGCGACACGCAAAAATGAAGATAACAAAAGACTCCAGATGCAGAGATAGGAAAACTGTGTCCTCCAGATTGGCATCTTTCAAAAAGCAGCAAACACGGTGGAAATCCCCAACTACAACGAAAACCACCTCCTGCCGCATGAACGTGGTAGCCTCCGGAAACAACCCCTGCACACCGACACGCTGCAGCACAGGGGCCGAAAAACTGCATGAGCGTAAGCCAATATAACACCTCTTTGCCTCCAATGGACACCCTCACAGGAGGTCGACGGAGAGCAAAGACAAAGACCTGAAGTCATTTGTGTCTTATCGTACGTGAGGGGCGTCACTGAAGGAATGGAACGCAGGCTAAGGGCCCTAGAAATCTACTGCAGGTCTCTATCCGCCGCTTGTTCATGCAGCTCGAGAGTCGGCCACGGCCTGATGGCACGTCAGGAGTCATACGTCGCGTCAGCTGTCTAAAACTGGGCCACTTATCGTGACCTGGACGGCAAACAACTGAGAATGCGTATGCATGATCATGCCTAGCCATAAAGCGAAAAGATATGTGATCGCATGCCGGCACGCACAGCCTCTAAAATTTTCGAATTTATGGTTACTGATAATCAGCAATTCCCCATTGAGCACGCACAATTACTCGGTCGAGCAGAAAGCACAATGTCAATGGAAGTAATCGAGGCCCGGCAATCTAATCCCAACTCGAACAACCATAAGATAGACGTACCGGCGCCATACGAGGTTATCAGAGAGGAGTCAGAGGACTTATTTAAACCTTGTATTTCCGCATTTTGTCTATCTGTGATGATGCGTGCAAGTACGAGAGCGGGACGTCAGATGAGAAAACTGTCTACCCGGGAGATCGCCTTACCTCCACCCTCCACAGACATATAGTATATTCCAGGTGGTCCCAACATGGGGTTGGCTATGGTTGGATGAAGACGGCTAATGAGCCAGCAATGGCCACTCCAGTCTCCCTCGTCTCTTCCGTTAGCCCCTTCTCGCATATAGTACCAGTCATTATGTAACTGCCTGCGAAGGCTCTAGATTAAGTCCCAAGGATCAACCGGACGCTCGTGTCCCGTAACCGATCGACAGACGACTTTCCTGTGATAAGTTAATATTTCCGATCATAGCCGACAGGACAACGGGCCCGTAGCTCAACAGTGGAGCGTTTGACACAATAACCTAAGATTCTAGGTTAGGATCCCAGGAGGTCCGAACCAAGGGTTGGGTATGGCCGGCTGATAACGGCTAATAAGTTGAGGTAGGACGGGACGAGTAGGTCAAGTAAATCTATCAGTAAACGCCCTTCCTATGATTATATACATATTACTTATCACTGTGTGACTGCCTACGTGCCTCTTGATCAAGGCACAACGGGAAAAGTAGGTCACGTAATTCGACCGGTGAGCACCCTCTACCAGTTAATACGTGCATATATAACAACGAGGAGGCATTTATTTCGAGCTGATATGATCAACAAGGTTTTCTTCGGAAAAATCATGTTGTACTCATGAATTTTAAAGTTAATAATGCCAACCTGTCACCGTACAAACCGACCGCACTGCAGCACTAACAATTCAGCACTCCTAACAAGAATAGACTGCTTGTAAGTTTCGCTGAAAGTATTCTGTCCTTTGACTTCGCTTCCCTGGTCTCCTAAGTACATTATTACATGGCATGGTTGTAACCATGATTGATCAGGGTCACTTCTAAAGGTGAGCAACGTGAACAATGTCACTCTGTCGGCAGTAACAGTGCTTGGCTACGCACTTCTTCCCATCTTTATCTAGGGTTTGTGGCACATTAAACCAAAAAACAAGACATTTGGCATCAGCTTAAACCTCCTGTTGCCTGAACAAAACCAAGCAATTAAAATAGACATGGCGACTCTCGTCCAAGTCAAAGTAGGAAGCGTTAATATGCATGATAGGCGCATAATGTGTACATGCCTGATTGGAATGACAGTGAACGGAGGTGGATAAGTCCTTTCCTTTAATCCAATCCACAAACTCTCCATAAGGAAATCGTCGTATCTTCTGATGCGACAATGTTAAACTGTTCAAGTTGTCGAGAAGACAAGTAACCTATACGGATTGTTTAAGATCTTGTAAGTTGTTTATGAGGCAAAAAATACCTTCTTTTGGGTATAGAGACATCCAAAACCCTCCAAGTATACCGAAAGAAGGTTGCAGGGCAGGGTATTCAGTAGGGTCTCATGGAGCTCAACACAGACATCAGTACGCTAGAACAAAATCAGAAACGCCATACAGTTCTTACCCAGTGCAAAAACCCGAAGGCTTTACGAATAGAGCGTGAAACGCGCTGCCTTATCAGTGAGTGTTGTGAAGCCCTTCGGAACTCTACATCCAAGGATGTACATTGAAACGTTTGTTGATGGCAGACAGAAATCTCGAGAGCTGCTCTAGCTAGTGTCTTCTTTAATTGCCTGAAGATTCGTGCTGCCGATATGTGCCACACGTTATGTTTTGACCTGAGAAGAAAAAAGGAAAGAAGTTGGTTGAATTTCCTTTGAAACGTACGGAAGTGAGGAATCCGTTGCAGCACTCTGTTTGGAAGAGATAATATCCAAGGCTGGTTCTGTTTCGACAAAACTCGCAGGAACAGCTGCAGCTTCCAGGGCGTTGGATTGTAGTGTTGGAATTTCGTCCTCAGCTGTTACGTCCACCCAGAAGCCGTCAAATTCCGGGGCACCCGGTTCACTAAAATGCTGCTTTAAAATGGTGAACAAACTTACCTTGAGACGTCGTTCATGAACGTTGGCTCAACACAAATTGAGTTTACTGGCTCCAAGTAGGGCGGACGACAGTAGGGGTGATCATGTAGTATGGAGAGCGAATGTCTTTGCCAGGCGTACGGATCCATTGAAGACGAAGGAAAATATTACGAGACAAGCAGTCCGTTAAAACTGAAACGGCCCTTGGTTTTTCTGTAATGGAGATTAGAAATAGAAATTCCAATAGCATTTTTGTTATAAAACAAAGTTTAGATGGTCGATTTCATAGGCTGTTTAGACAAATGGCTCGTGTTTAACAGATAACTTTACTCAGAAGATAATTGTCTCATTCGGCCAGAGTAGGATTACGGTGGTCCTAATAGTTACTGAACCGGACGCTGGAGGCGTCAAGAAGCAGCGAGCAGCACGCAATGTCAGTCAGTCGCAAAGGAGTGGCTTAAAACTGTTACGGACTTGCCTAATGCAAGGGACACCTCAGTCTTCAGTTGGTCTACTATAGCGCTGATTACCGAGAACATTTTTGAGACTGGAATTCTCGTTCCAAAAGCAAAACTGAAGAATAACTCGAGGTGGCGTGATTAATTAAAGAGGAGGATTATTAAGAAGGGGATGTGCTTGAAGATGGGTGAGATCTGTAGACTGGTATCCGTGGGAAGCTTTGTTCGATGACCCAGATCTCATAAAACGAGGGATAAGCGACCACGTGGGTGTTCCTACATTTCCTTGGCCTAAGGTGTGTCTTAAAGGAATGTAGGGTAAGCAGACCAGGGTAAATGTGATCAAGTAGCAACATTCCGCTGACTGCACCAAAAGGGTCAGCGTAGTGATTTCCCAACTATAAATCCTACTGTAATTTCAGGTAAAACACTCGTTTTCAAGCATGTAAAAAAATCCTTCCCGATATGGCTGACGCAATTATAATGGTTCATTAAGCAAACGCACATCTAACGTCACCGGAAGCAGTCACGTAAACAACACAACTGTTATTAATAACTACGCAAGTAATTTCGCGTATGTAGCCGGGTTCTTCGAAGAAGACTTCAACTGGCTGCTGTCGACTAAGCCACCTATACTAGAGGCAGCTAGCTAAAATGCGTACAGGGCGACCCACAGACGACCTGGTTACCGCAGAATGTAGCAGGTTGTGACGACATCGGTTCGGGTCTCACGCGCGAGAGTGCCATAGAGGCCACATTCAGTGGCCATCGTGTCCGAGTCCCATTCCTGAGAAGGACCGAATTGAGACGTCAATTGGCAGCTTTTAAAGCCATGGCCCATGGCGCGTCGTGATAGACTCACGCGTATCGTGCCTAGTTTCGTGAGAAATGTGTTGTGGAGATGGATTCTCCAGTGTCGGTCTCACTCCTCTCCCCGTATACCGGTCGACTGTCCGAGCATGCTGTTGTAGCTAGGAGCGTAGCAAGCGCACGAGAGTGAAAGCACGAATCAATCAGGACGTAAGAATTAGAACGAAGAATACCTTATAATAGGGCTTTATTCGTCTTACAATTAACGTACTGGAACTAAAACGAGAAACAGAACAGTAGTAGATAAGATGCAATTTAGCCAGGACATAAGTTAGCATGATATTCACCCCAGTCAAAAAACAGAGGGATCAAGGTGTCGAAAAATCAGGAAGGTAAGATATGCATGTGTCAGAGTTTAGGCGTCTCTGTTACGAAGACAGTATGGATGGACAAGTTGCTGTTGTTGTTGTTGTTGGCCCCGAGATCGTGCGGAGGAGCCTTTTCGTGCAAGGGCCTCAGACAATCCGGACCCGGCCTAATGTTTCCCTTGGACACCCCGTAACCAATAATTTCGATTTGTTTAGCAACAATAAAACTTGGTCTAATCGAATGTTAGCCCGTACTATTCGGCCATTCCAAGGAATTTTCGAAAATTTAAATAATGCTCCGCGAGGCCGTTCCCGCAGATAGTGATATTTTCCGCATATACGAAAATATTCTTTAGACGCTCGCGCGTAATTATTTCCTCGATCGTCCACCGGAGGCATGCAACCCGATTGGCCACACCAAACGGGATACGACAAAATTGGTACAAATGTCCACAAGCTGCAAAGGCAGTGAATGGTCCTTAGTGCACCCGGATGGGTGTCTGGTGTCTGGCGCTCTTGAGATGCAGTGCTATGTGTGTCGTAGTTTGCATTATTTTCAATCATTTCATCTATCCAGGGTGAGGGGTAGGCATCGAGGAGTGTTTACTTGTTGCTCGTCTGATCAAAATCAACAACCACCCGTTTTTGTGGTTTTCATTAACTACCACCAGAACTTGGATTAGGCAACGGGGTTAATGAATTCCGAATTACACTCTCAGAAAAAAGACAACGAATTTCTCCCCATATAAATCTCTCATCTACATTGATGTGTCTACGGGATTTAGTAGCGATAGGCTAGCAGTCCGGTGTCAGATTAGAAAACAGGTGGGGAAGCGCAACCACAGAACAAGGTGAGGACGTAGGTTAAGGTGCACCATGAGAGATTCCAACACTTGTGGAGCCGAAGAAAGCCACGTCCAAATAGAAAATCGGCGCACAAATCCGGCAAGACCAATAGCTTGACTTTGTTGTCTATTGCACCTTTATATTTAATAGATACAAGAACATGTCCTTGCGTGGCGCTGGCTAAGACAGAGGTGGCCATGGATATCTTAGTGCAAGAGTTATGAACCTTCCACTTACTTCAGAACACTACTGAAGGAGAAATGCAGCTCTCAGAAATATCTGTGTCAAGCAGGGCCTGAAAAGTGGTCACGTTTATCTGTAGTTAAATCCCGTCATTTGAAAGACAGGAACAGCAGTTGATGTCACGGCGGAAATGATAGGATTCATGGCGGAAGAGACGGTTTTTCAGTTTCGTGACGCCAGACACACCTTTTTGAATTGCCCCTTTTTGCCACATCCTTTGCATAATGCATCGCGTGCGGAACACATCAAACGGCGGTGCCTACCGTATCCACAAAGGAAACATTTTCTATGGAACTAAGTAGAAGCAACTAAATCAAGTTCTTTAAAGGGACTCGAAGAAGTTGCACATGGCTCAGTAGCGGCAGGGAATGAGGTCGTCGAAGAGTTTTGATAGGATAGAGACTGTCTTTCTGCCAATCCCAGTGACCTTGCCTGACCAAAGGCAGTTTGGAAGCCCAAATCCTCCTGCTCCAATAACCTCTGCCAAATCTGATTTGAAGAAAGGTCACTGATGAACGCATCTCTGATGGCATCGTCAAAATTTTGTTCTACCGTAGCGGCTTTAAAATCGCAGTCCTTAGCTAAGGACTTTAGGAATGTAAGAATCAGAACGAAGAATACTCTGTAACAGAGCTCCATTCATCTTACAATTAAAGTACTAAAACTAAGACGAGAAATAGAACAGTAGTAAGTAAGATGGAATTTGGTCAGGACATAAGTTAGCATGACACATGTTAAATATCCGCTGCTGGGATTAGGCTTGGTGGCGTGAGGCCTACGCCTCAGGATGTCACAACGCCCCTTCCCCCTCCAATCTGCGTATATTTCGCACAGCCTGATTAGCGCGTACCGTCGGCCAATCTGACCACAGTTTTGGTTCAGCACCTCTGCATCTTGACGATCCTTAATATATTACTTCCAATGTATGCCAACTTGTCCATAGCTGTGAGGCTAGCTCTACTGACGTCTCCTGTGTGCTCGCTGCATTCCTCAGGCGGCGCTGGTTGCTACATAGCCACTGTCTTCTCCGTTATAATGACTCCTACGTAGCTTAAGCAACTGGAGACGGAGTTACGCACTTGACGCATTTCCGCTTTAGTTTTAATGGCTCGCCGTCATTGGCGGAAATGAGATCACGGCCTCTGGTCCTGGATAACTTTGTTTTAGCCTGTCAATGTAGGATACTGGGCGGTTTCCGACTTTTCCAGTAAGCAGTGCTAGTTTCAGACTACTCGTCACAATGGGTATTTATCATCATTGTGAAGAGCATAGGGCTGTACGGAATGAGGTGCGACCCGACTAGCTTGTTCAATAGGTTAGTGTGACCCAAGTTTTAGTCTACACAAAAGGCGGCGCACCCCTCTGGATGAAGGAGCATATCGTATGGTTAAGCCGTATCCGGTAAAATTGGATTAAATTACAAGAAGAAAGTTTTCAAAGTTCCTCTCGACCAAGTTGATAAAACGGAGTCTGCTGCTGAGTATAGCAGATACGGTACAAGCAAGGTCCTGGCGCCGGCTGGCTTTCACACGGACAACAGAAGGAAAGTCGACTTGTTGATATCACTGAATTGACGGATCGGAGATCATTTGCATCGTACGGCGTGGGCGTCGCACAGTCTGCAACTATTAATTCTTCAAATATCCTTTCTTGGAGGTTGTTTTAGTATCCACAACCCGACCGGGCCGCCTATGTTAAGACTGTCAGGTAGGCATTTCTGTCTGAGGTCTCCGTTTTGTAGTTGTACTTGGTACAGCTGCGATCATGCCTGATCTAGCCGACGTCGATGATGTTCCGAACTGTACCTCTCCAAGCGTGACGATCCACGGCAGCAGATCTGAACAGTTCGGCCCATTATCTTCACCAACAACGGAGGCCGAATACCGAAGGTCCAAGAACCACCTCCATGTCTTGACGAACTGTTTCGAGCCAGGTTTTGAGTTTACCCCATCCTCGACATTTCCCATAACGCGATGGTACCGGGTCGAGTGCAGCAACACTGAGCTCCTGAGGTGGACGACGAATAACATGCCTAAACCACCTCAGTCGCCTTTCTTGGATGGCTTTGGTTATCCCTGCGCTGGCGTCGCAGCCAGCGCGAACTGTCTCATTTGAGATGAAGTCGGTGTATATCACTCGAAGGATGGCCCTCAAACAGTCGTGGTTAAATACCTCCAGTTTTCGCTCGTCCTCCAAGCACACAGCCCGGCATTCGCAACCATACGGAAGGAAAGACCAGGCAGATGCACGGTACGGGCGAATCTTAGTGGCACTGGAGAGGTCGCGTCGGATCCTTAGGCATTTTATAAAGCTCGAGAAAACCCGGCGGGCAGCATCAATGCGGGAGACAATGTCATCCTTACTCTGGCCATTCGGCTGTAGCCTCGCCCCGAGGTATTTTAAACTGTCTACTTCTTCAAGCTGACTGCCGTCAATCCCGGGAGGTGCCTCCTCCTGGTCAGGGATAAAGCTTGAAAACACTTTGGTCTTCCCAGCGTTTATGGATAGACCGACCGACTGAGAGACCTCGTTCACCCGTGACACCATGCACTGCAGATCACCAAAACTTGAAGCAAGTAAGGCCATGTCATCGACATAGTCGAGATCAGTTAGTCAGTGTTCGGGTGAAAATTCAACACCATCACCTTCGTGTAGTGCCCTCCCGAGAATCCAGTCAATAGCGTAGTTGAACAGATGGGCGACAGGATACAACCCAGTCGAACGCCAAACCGAATACTAAACGGTTGGGAAAGATTGTTGCGGACCAGGACTCGCGAAGTGGTGGTGCGATAACTGGCCTTGATCATGGCGATGATTTTTAGAGGTACACCATCTCGTGCCATTATCCACCATAGGGACTCACGATAGACGGAATCGAATGCTGTGGCAAAGTCAACAAAGCAGGGGGCCGTTGGTTGCTGGTAGCTATGGCGAAATTCGATAATGAGCCTCAGTATTAATGCCTGATCCGCGCATCCACATCCGGTACGAAATACGGCTTAGTTAGGCCTGGTCCTAGAGTCACGAACAGCCTCGAATCTCCTGAGTAGGACAATAGCGAAGATCTTCGCAGCAACGTCGATGAGGCTTATGCCGCGCTAGTTCTAACACCCTATCTCCCTCCTTGAGGATAGGTACAAGGATGCCTAAGCCTTAGTCATCAGGAGCAACCTCGTTTCTCCACGCTTGTTCGATCACCTCATGGAGCCAGAGCGCCAGTGTGTCGACACAAGACTTGTAGATTTTAGCGGGTATACGGTCCACTTCAGAAGCCTTGTTGTTGCGTAGCTTTCGTAAAGCATCGATAACTTCTCCTTCAGAGAGGAGGTCGCATGGCACTGCATAGGTTTGTTGAGAGTGCCTGCACACCCAAAAACAAGAGCCAACCAATCACTGGCGGCCACGTGCGTTTTCTCAAGGGCGCTGTCAGCACGATCGTGACGCCTCGCTATTGGCTGCTTCCCTCGAGCCTGATCGATTCGAGTATTCGAATTATCGATCAGCTCGTCTAGAATTTTCTTCTCGAAGTGGATTGGGCCGAATGCAGGCGAACCACAGTAGAATGTTATAAATACGCGTTACCTTCCAGTTAGACTTGGGTTGCAGCTTCCTAATACACTTCTCCGTAGCCGGCCGTGCTCTCCTTCTCTGCCGCGTTGGTATTGGGAACAAGAGTCAAGTGCGCATATGCTCTACGTGATTTCAAGCACCAGGCCAAGTCACAACAGATCGGAGAGGGAAGAAACTCCGCGACTGGTTGGGCATCGAAGTTGAGATGGTGCTCGAAGTGCTCACGGCAGCGATCGACTTTGGCCGAGTTGTCGGCAAAAAAGTCGTCAATCACGTCGCGAACAGAGTCACTCAATGCAGAG